>JAPYZA010007862.1:0-12403 GCA_030522685.1 Eupelmus azureus | reverse complement strand
AATGTAGATAATATAGCAGTATATTACATAACTATTAAATAAATAAGGAATACAAATAAATTATAAGTCATTTAAGTTTTTAATTATTTTTCAATCATTTAAAAAAAAAAAATTTTGACAAGTTCTTAATGAATTTGTAAGAAATAAAATGAAACTAGAATAACCAAGCTTTAATTGGCCGATTTCAGAATAAAAAAAAATAATAATTAAGTAGGACAAAAGTTATGCTTGTTGAAGTTGAGCAAAAATAGTGTACCAAAAATCATCAATATTCTAACCTGCGAAATTTTATAAACAATCTGTTCATTTTAGATCCTCAAATTCAAACAAGTATATCTTTGGTCCTACTTAATTATTATTTTTTTTTTTTATTCTGAAATCAGCCAGCCTTCTACGTAGAGCCTCGGTGGTGTAACTACGGAAGAATCTTAAACTTAAAAGAACTCTATTGAATTTTTTAATCACATGGTCGACATGAGGCTCCCATGTCATTCCGCAGTCAAGTACCACTCCGAGGCTCGTGACCGCGCCGGAGAAAGGCACGTATGCCCCATCGTTCATCCGAACATCAGGAAGACCCGCTTTGTAGATCTTGTCGACAAAGTATTTGCGCGGTATTCAGTCTGAGCGACGCGCCAACCGCCCTCGCCGACACGGACTCAGCGTCCGACTCAAGCCGCGCTACGCCCTCAGCCAGATCAGCGCTCGCCACCTGTGTATAGATCTGCAGGTCGTCAGCGTATAGTATGTGACTGACTTGTCCCTCTCCCAGAGCCTCATTAACAACATTAATATAGATGCAGAACAACAACGGTCCCAGAATAGAACCTTGTGGTATACCAAGGTCCGTTCCTATCCAAAAGGAGTCACCAAACGTTTTTGTTATAACTAATTGCTCTCTGCCCGATAAATATGATTGTACACAGCAGAGTACTCTCCTCGAAATGCCCAGGCGTCTTAAACAATCCAATAGACGCCCAGGAGAGGCCGTGTCGAACGCTTTAGGGAAGTCAAAAAGCAAGAGAATTGTGACCATTCTACTGCTCATCCCCATTCTAACGTCCTCGGTCAGTTTCAGTAATGCCTGTAAAGGATCAATGACTCCTCTTCTTTCAAGATGTTCTGAAATTTGATTGTGAACAATCTTCTCCAGCACCTTTGATAGAAAGCACAGCAGCGTAATAGGTCTAAAATTCGATGGAGTGGATGGCGCTGGACACTTATTGAAAGGAATAATGTGTGCTTTCTTCCAAAGGGACAGAAATGTTCCGCTCGAGAGCGATGCATCGAACAGTCCCACGAGCATGCTGCCTATGACTGACAGAGATCCAACTATCACACTTTGCGGTAAGCCATCCTCGCCCGGCCCCTGAGATGAGAAGTGCGAGACAGAGAGGATAACATTGCTGAGACTCACCGCAGAGAAATTAAATCCCTCCGTGGCTGCCCCAGCAATGACGTACCCCATAGCACGACCCTCATCCGCTTGCGAAAGCGACACACCCGCAAAGTGCGCATTAAGATCAGCTGGCATGAGACCGTTCAACGCTCCGCTCTTTCTAGGCAGGAGTCCCAGGCTGCGCAGTTCATCCCATGTCCTGTTATTACCTAGCGCACAAAATAACTTGTTATGATAGTAATTAGTCCTTGCCACATCAGTTTTGTTTTGTGCTTTCCTCCGCAGCTCTGAGAACTCGTCGAGAAGTGCATCTGACTCTGTGCGTTTTGTAACGTCGATACACAGCGTCCCTCTTTAGTCCAGTCGAATTAGGCTCAAAAGAGATTAAAATATAGAAAAATTCCTCGGTGGAATTTTATTGGATAATCCGACGGAGAATGGTACGTAGAATGATAATATCAAAAAACTAACTCGAAAGATTGCGAGCTTCGTTGTAAAATAGCAAGAAAGTGGCAAAATGACGTTTTTTTTTCAGTTTTTCGTGTGCGCACAGGAATGTACTTTATTTATCGAAAAATGGCATTAAAAAAAGTTGTTTCTACATTCTTATTAAATTACCTACAATTTAAGCTATTAAACGTTATATTTGAGTAATTTGTTAAAGGTAAAATGAAGGTTGAACGCAAAAAAACCGTTTTTCGAAAATTGTTTATTATTATTGCAAAAAGCAATATATCTTGATGAAATTCTCGGAAAAAATACTTGAGCCAATGGCAAATATGTGCGCGAAATCCGGATACATTAATCTTAAAAATTATTTCTCCATTGTTTAATTCCTAAACGTTCATTTTGAAAGTTAAAAACTATGGTTATAGGTTCGAATTGATCTATAGAAATATATGAAAAAAGAAAAATTTCAAAAAGTTGATTTTAAGTCTCTTTATAAGTAACAAAGTAAAAGTTGTAAAACAACGTAATAACAAAATGGTTTATAGGTCAGGCAAAAAGTGATATGGACTCCTTTCTTTTTTCATCGAATCGAGTTTATTTTTACGCACATTTTAAGCCATCCAGGAATCATCTACGTCTTTTTGTTCCCAAGATAGCATTTTTTTTTTTTAAACATTCGTAGTTAATTATTTATTGGACTTATCGGATCGGAATTTAGGGAGCAACTAAACGAAGGCTTAAACTTTTATTTTAAGAAACTTTTACATTGATAGTTTATGTAATAAAGGCTCTCAACATCAGTAAAAGTCAAAGTTAGTGAACGGTCAGCGCGCGCATGCGCGTGAGCGCCGCTCTCGACTCTGCGCGCTGCTCCCAGCTCTGCGCGTACGAGTTTAAACATTTAAAATTTGGCCCGGTCTCTATATCTGGAGAAACGCTGCACCGATTTTGATCACTTTTTTTTCATTTGAGGTATCTCGACGAGACGAGTACACTGGCGTTATAAAATTTATTGATTAACATTTTTAAAATGTCATAAATACAACATTCAATATTTATAAACCACAAATATTGATATCCTATTGATATCAATATTATTTTGTCTTATAATTCACTTGTTTTGCTTTATTCTTATTCCATATGTTAATTTCTTTTAACATAAATCGTCAAAATTTTTTGAAATGACAATTCATTATTGCTTCAATCCTAATATATGTCATTCCTAATGATTATATGTGCTGTAAACGTATTTTATAAGTATAAATAATAAACTATACATATACGAGGAAATGGATTTTCCGGGAATAATGGATTGTAACGGTTCCAGGAAGCAAGGAAATATAGATGGGGCGGTAGTCGAGTAACGCTACTTCAGCATAAAAGGGATTAAAGTACAAACGTACAGATATAAAAGTATAAGGTATTTGGTATAAAATAATAATTGTAAAATTAAAAAAAAAATAGTTGTTTGTGGTATTTCAAAATATGTATAAAAATGTTAAATCATTTTAAATGATAAATTTTTAATTTAAAATAATGTAGACGATTTTTGATAAAAAAAATTAACATTATGATAAAAATAAAGCAACAAAAAGTAAAATAGAAGACAAAAATAATATTGATATCAGTTGAATATCAATTTCTGTAGTTTATAAATATTGATTGTGGTATTTATGACATTTTGACATAATTCATGAATAAATTTTATAATGTCAATGTACTGGTCTCGTCGAGATACCTCAAATAAAAAAAAATAAAAAAATGATCAAAATCGGTGCAGCGGTTCTCGAGATATAGAGATCAAGCCAAATTTGAAACGTTGAATATCAACTTGCGGGCGCAGAGCTGGGAGCAGCGCGCAGAGTCGAGAGCGGCGCTCACGCGCATGCGCGCGCTGAGCGTTCATTAACATTGACTTTCACTGCTGTTGAGAGCCTTTATTACATTAACTATGAATGTAAAAGTTTCTTAAAATAAAAGTTTAAGCCTTCATTTAGTTGCTCCCTACATTCGATCCCGATACAGCCCAGCGGATGCTTGCGTCGAAGCCGAACGGCACACAACGAGCGGGACCGTCGGCACCGGTGCGTGAACCGATCACCTCGACCTGCGCGGTACTCATATTATTTTGTAACCTCAACATTATCTAGAGAATAAATCGTCAATCTTTTATTTTATACGCGCGTTATCTTTCCACCGCGTGCATGCACCGAGTCCCCCCTTCTTCGACTTTGCAGCTAGCCGCCGGTGAGTCCAAGGAAGCGGGAAAAATCCGCGCTGAAACCCTGCGCGGCGTTGTCAACATGAGGTAGGTCGCGTTACTGAAAGCAGCAGCCCTGTAGCCGCGGCCGAAGGAAGAAGCCGCTGCGTCAGAAAGCGTCCACCGTAGTGTAAAAGGTGCACTCGGCTACATTACTGCTAACTGCAGTAGGGCGCATTAATCATTAAGTAAATGAAATTCAATTTTCAATTGGTCAGTATTCACAGTTTTTTGCTTCATCTAACATTCAAAACCTGTTTAATTAGTTTTTAACTGAAGAATTTCAAGTTATAATAATAAAAGTAAATGTGTACTAATATAAAAGCATATAGATCATACAAATTTCTTGATTACTTTGTAAGATTCATATAATTCAAAATAATAATGTTCATATTCTACCAAAAATAAATAAAACAATAAAAATAGCAATAAAAATATCCATATCGTAGCAATTAGAATTTTTAATGACCTACTAAGGGATCTCAAAATTTTATCTTGTTGCACACAAGTAATATAAAATAAATTTAAAGACTCGATTAGATTAAGTATGTAGAAAAATCTATTGAATATTATAAGGGGTATATTATTCGGATTGTTAATGATTAATGCGCCCTACTGCAGTTAGCAGTAATATAGCCGAGTGCATCTTTTGCACTACGGCGGACGCTTTCTTACGCCGCGGCTTCTTCCTTCGGCCGCGGCTACAGGGCTGCTGCTTGCAGGAACGCGACCTACCTCACGTTGACAATGCCGCCCTGGGTATCAGCGCAGCTTTTCCCCGCTTTCTTGGACTCGTCGGCGGCTAGCTGCAAAGTCGAAAAAGGGGGGACTCGGTGCATGCACGCGATGGAAAGATAACGCGCATATAAAATAAAAAATTGAGGATTTATTCTCTAGATAAAGGTGAGGTTACAAAACAATATGAGTACTGCGAAGGTCGAGGTGATTGGTTCACCCGCGGTGCCGATGGACCCGCTCTTTGTGTGCTGTTCGGCTTCGACGCTTCCGGCTTGGTTAGCCGGCCATGCGGCGGCGCCCTCCTCGTCTTCAGGGTCGAGTTCCTCCAGGACGAAGCGCTCGGGGAGTGGGGGGTATTCTTCGAGGCGGGGCCGCTCAGCCTCGGCTTAACTGGGCCATAGCCCTAGGTCGATGTTCATCTGAAACAAGTGGAAAGATTTCTCAGGTTAGGCCCATGTCTACGCTAAATTAGCAAATTTTTGCGCTGTCTGCCGCTAGGGCGCTTGCCGGTGGTCATCGGTATAGCCCGTTTGGCGACCACGGTAACTTTATGAGGCCTGCCGACTCTTCTGGGGAGTAGCTTTTCTGAAATTGTAGGAAATTCCCTGTGGGTCCTCGCCTGTTTTATTCGCTCGCTCCGTCTCGTTTCGCTTCGCTCGTTTTCGGAGTTCGTGTCGCCACTATCGCTATTTGCATTGCTACCTGGAAGCGGGTTGCTCTTCGCTTCATTATCCATCGGCGGTCGAGCTTCCGGTGGCCCATATTCTGCTTCTCCATCGTAAAATGGTTTAATCTATTCGGCGTGCACTAAGTCTTCCACGGCGCCATCCACACCCACCAGTCTGTACGAGTTCGAGCCGAGTTCCGTGGTGATCCAATATGGGCCGACATATTTCGGTGCTAGCCTAGTCGCTATGCCTTTGGCGGCAGACGAGAGGATGCGATTAATCTTCCAAACTCTGTCTCCGATTTGAAAATTCGCTGCCCGCCTATTAGCATCGTAGTAGTTTGCCTGCCAGGCATTGCGTGCTAGTCGCTGACGCGCTCTTATTGCAGCTGCTCACCTGCGAGAGCCTCCTCCTACCTTCTGCAGGACCCAGGCAGCATAGGCTGCCGACCATAGTTTAGCATGACTGGGCTCATACCGGTCGAACTCTGGACTGCCGTGTTCAAGGCGAATACTAGCCCTGGGAGCACGTCGTCCTAGATGTTATGCCTCTCCTCCAAGTAGGACGATATCGTCGCCTTTAATTTCCTATTCGTTTAGAAAGTCTTCCATCAGCTGGTTCTTGAACTCGGTGCCGCTGTCCGATAAAAAGACATCCGGACAGCCAAACCTTAAAAGGATTTTCTTGTTCAACTCATCCACTACTGTCTTGGCGTTGGCTTTCCGAATTGGCATTGCCTCAATCCAATGTATAAATAGGTCCTGCAAAACGAGCACATATTCGAAGCCCTTAGCTGTGCCGGGTAGCGGACCGATGCTGTCGCCCGCCACTACCTGACCCATTAGGCCAGCGGGAGCTCTCTGCTCAACTTTATACTGCTGTCATCATGGCTTTCTTGATGCACGGCTTGCCTGTTTTCCAAGGGCACAGCCAGCATCCAGGCATCGTCACCCCCCAACATTGGGTAGTCTGCTGGTTTGTCTATGGCTTTACTTAGCCGCTCCAGATACCACACGTCCTGTGTGGCCTGTGGCCAGGAAATCGACGAGATCGTTGGCTGTTATTCCTCGTACATACGGGAGAACGCGTCTACGGAGTTGTTTAGCGCGCATTTACGGTATTCTACCGTAAAGCGATGGGTTTGCAGCTTCAAGGCCCATCGTGCCAGTCGACTCGTCGGGTTCTTCATGTTGCATAACCACCTTAGACAGCTGTGATCTGTTATTACTTTGAAGTGGTATCCGTCTATGTACGGCCTGAACTTGCCAATGGCCCAGACCACAGCCAGGCACTCGTGCTCGGTGACGCTGTAATTGCGCTCAGCAGGTGCCAGCGTGCGGCTCGCGAATTACAACACGCGCTCCTCACTATACACTAGTTGCATCAGCACTGCTCCCACGCCAACATCGCTGGCGCCTGTTTGGACGATGTTTTGGCCTCCCTGGTGGAGGCGTTCTAGTACCGGGGCCATCATCACCATGGCTTTCAGTTCAAAGGCAGATTACTGCTCTTCTAGCCACTCATAGGTCTGATTCTTCTTAGTTAGACGTGTGAGTGGCTCGGCCACAGTGGCGAAATTCGGCATAAATCGCCGGTATCAGGATGCCATGCCGAAAAACCGGCGCAACTGCCTAAGGTTCTTTGGTAGCTGGTACTCTGCCAATGGAGATACCTTCTCTGAGTCTGGTCTGAGTCTGCCTTTGTTGACCAGGACGCCCAGGAACTTTACCTCCAGCTGGCAGAACACGCACTTCTTTCTGTTTATCGTTAAACCAGCCTTTGCAATTCTTCTGAGAACCAGCTCCTAGTATTTCTTGTGCCTTTCGAAGATCTCAGTGGCGATTATTATGTCATCTAGATAAGAATATGCATAACGCTTTAGGTCCGGCCCAATTATCTTGTCGACCGTTTGCTGGAATGTAGCTGGCGCATATGCCAACCCATATGGCATTCACGTGAACTGAAATGCTTTCTGCGTGCGCAGAACTGAATCTAGCAGCTCTTGCAGCTCTGTGCGCTACTGTTCTGTCGCCTCGATCAGGCCTATCGAAGCTAGAGCAACTACTTCTGTGCTGATGCCGGCTACTTCCAGCACTGTACACGTTTTTGTACCCTTGTAGTACAGCTTATTGGTATCTGGGTCCAACACGGCCCGGAACACCCTGATGAAATTGCTACCGACGTAGCACTCTGCGTCTAGAGCCGGCAGGATTACTACTCGCAATTCTCTATTTAACCCTGCCATAGTGAGGGGTAGCACGACGTGGCCCAGCACTGAACATGGCTCTCCATCAGCCAGGCATGCACTTCCAGCCGTGGCTTCGAACTGTTTGCCGAGGGTGGCAGCCAGCTGCAGCCCCATCGCATTCATGACTGTCACTGATGCTCCTGGGCCATACAGCGCCCATAATCTGTAATCACCTATAGTCACAGGGAGCCATCACCGTTTCTCCAACTCATGGTGGAGCTTTACCGTCGTCGAGCTGCAAAGGCTCTTCGAACTGGCTTTTCTCAAACTCTGCCAGGCTTTCTCCTGGGCCGGCACTCTCTCTCCCTTCTCTCGGGATTTGTGGCTTCACGAGAGCGGCGGAGATCCCACCTACTCGCTCTTCTCCTCGTTTCCCGAACATTTTGGGCAGTATTTCTGCATATAGCCCAGTAAGCCGCAGGAAAAGCCCTTGATCGGCTCCTTCGGATCGAATATCGGCCTTTCCGAGCCGGCGTTCGGGCTTTGTCCACCTTGGCCCGCGGCAGTCTCTTGCCGGTTTTGAAGCGCTGTTCCACCTCCGCCTCGGCCTCAGCCCCTGCCCCGATAGTAATTCGGCGGCGGTTGTTGGTTGTTTGGATCTGTAGCTGGAGGCTTCGGCTGCATTGCCATCTCCGCCAGGTATTTTTGGAGCACGCTTTTAATCTGCGCCTCCAAATCTTCTGGCTTAGAGCTCCTCTGCTCTTCCAAGATGGCGGCAATTTTACTTTTAGTCACGCGCGGTTCCGCCGGAGGTTTATAGGCCATGTCAGGCCACAGCGTACTCTCTGGAGCAGGCGGATGGTGATTCATTCTGACGCCTTCCGAGGTCTGCTCCGCCTCCTGGACCAGGTCCAGCGGCTCTTCGATGGAATCATATTCCATCCTGCGCACCATGGACTGCAACTATGGTTTCAAGTTGCGGTGTAGCAGGTCCAGCTGCTGGTCCGTGGCAAACGGTGGCGATAGATCTCGCATTATCGCCACGAGACAGGTGATATAGTCTCGCACCGGTTCTTCTGGGCCTTGGGTCCAGTTATTCGTCTCGGTCATCAGCCTCTGCTGGTATCTTCTACTCGTGCCGTACCAGCGTCTGGCTGACGAGAGGAAGTCTTGCCAGCGTGTCCATTTCTCCCTCGTGTTTCGGTACCATGTGGCTGCCGTATCTGTAAACAGCTCGGATAATGACGAAAGTACTTCATCCTCCGACGAGTTTGCCAACCTGCGGCATTCCTCGAGCCTGTCCAGGAAGACTTCAATATTTTGACCTCTCTCTCAGGAGAAGCGGATTTGCCATTTACGGACTATTTAGCCTATATTTTGGAAGCTCCCGTTGCACGACGAATTGGCCGACGCACTTAAGCAGGACGGAGTCGGCAGGCTTGCTGCCCCCGTCCAGAGTGGACGTAGGAGCTGTGCGTATGGCAGCCTCTGCGGCCACGGTTCCCATCTGCGCAGCGCCAGTATTGAGGATGGCACGTGATCCCAATCTGGCCTGGTTTCGTTCTGTGCCAGCGTGTCTTGAAAGTGGACGCGCCCAGACTATCGTCTTTCGTCGTTATGCTGAGTTGTTTGCGCATTGCTTGATTGCACGACTTCAACTTTCTCGGATAAGGCGTTCACCCTGCCGATGAGAGATGCCAGCATCTGTCCCAGATCCATCGGGATCTTGAAGTCTACGCCCTCTGGACTGGTTAGCATCAGTGTTTTGCTAGCTTCACGAGTTTTGTCTGTTCTCTGTGGTTGATTGGTGCTTTCTTCGTTTTGTGCTGCTTCTTGGTTTTGTAGGTTTGTCTGATCTGCCGGGCTTCGGTTCTCCGTAGTCGGTTCCTGTATTCTCGAGGCCGGCGACTTATGTACGAGTGCTAAGCCAATTGTCTGGTTCAGCCTGTCGGTTAGTGCTTCGTCTTCCAGCAGCATCTGTAACGGGTGGAGCTCGTCCCCCGTTGCCTCGTACATGGTCGGATCATATTTTGTATGCGTTCTCTATTCCAGGAATAAGTCTTGCCGGAGTTGTACTCTTATCTGTTTTATTACAACTCCTGGCTCCTGCGACTATTCAAAGTCAGTCGCAGTGTAATTGCCAAGCAGCCAGCTGATCATCCTGTTCAAGTTTCTTATGGACGAATCGTGGGTTTTGAGTTTTAGTTTCACCATGAACTCGAAGATCTCCAGATTTGTTAAGGAGAAAGCTCAATTCTCCAAAGCGTTTATCGTGTGCTTTGACATTTTCTATCGCTTATCCGCACTCCAGACAATGGTTGCTCTTGCTGAGCTGTTGCGTGTGCGCAAGTGCAAAGGGGAAGTGAACCTTGCACTTGTTTCAAAAATTAAGGTGCTTAGCATTGCCGCTTGTGCCTTTCCTCGTACCTTTTATAGGCACAAGCAGGCTTCAAAATAATTTAATACACACTATCTAAACCGGAGATTTTTGTTTGCGCGTTTTAGCCGCTTGTAAAACGCACAAATTCAAACTGAGCGCTTAAATAAAACCTGATCGTCGCGAAAAGGTTAAGTCCACTTAGTCGAGAAAAAGAGCTTTGTGCTTGATAACGTTTATTGCCGAACACGAAAAGTTTGTCGCTGTCAAAACAGGAGTGTTTCAGAAATGAATAGAGAAAAAAAAATTTTTTTTGGGGAGAAATGGCCCTTTTCAAATCTAAAGAGAAAAAGAAAGAAAGAAATTTTAATTTCCCATCAGATCTGAAAAGTAACAAAAATTCCGAAAAACTTTGAAAAAATGTCAGAAAATTTTTAACTTATTTTTGAAAAATTTAAAAAAAAACTGTAAAATAATTTTTAAAATGGAAAATGAACTGCTTTGTCACGATTCCGGGAACAAGAGAAAAATTTTTTTTTACAAAACTTTATTCGGTGGATTGCCGAGCCTGGCTTATGCGTTGCATTAGAAAATACAAAGAAAAATTAAAAAAATTATATTCGTTTTTCAGCTTTAAATAAATAAATAAATAAATAAATTAACAACAATCGTAAAATCAGTAACAACGCACGCTTGACCTGTTACATGCTTGACGAGTATAAAATTGTATACTCACGCAAGCCAGGCTGGGTTTTATTTGCGCGCTGTGCTTCGAAAATTTCCCAGCACCTCGCGCACACTATACACCGATTTCGCCTCGGCTTTGTTTACTTCGCGCACGAGCCTCGACCTTTGCTTAAACGCGCGTGTGCATGCGTGTGTCTTTCGATACGTATTGGGCGCCATTTGTAACCGGGTATATTATTCGGATTGTTAATGATTAATGCGCCCTACTGCAGTTAGCAGTAATATAGCCGAGTGCACCTTTTGCACTACGGCGGATGCTTTCTTATGCTGGGGCTCATTCCTTCGGCCGCGGCTACAGGGCTGCTGCTTGCAGGAACGCGACCTACCTCACGTTCACAATGCCGCCCTGGGTATCAGCGCGGCTTTTCCCCGCTTCCTTGGACTCTTCGGCGGCTAGCGGCAAAGTCGAAGAAGGGGGGACTCGGTGCATGCACGCGATGGAAAGATAACGCGCGTATAAAATAAAAAATTGAGGATTTATTCTCTAGATAAAGGTGAGGTTACAAAACAATATGAGTACCGCGAAAGTCGAGGTGATTGGTTCACCCGCGGTGCCGATGGACCCGCTCTTTGTGTGCTGTTCGGCTTCGACGCAAGCCACCGCGTGGGCTGGATCGGCTACACACGCCGTGTAGTCCAGCTCTAGTCGCGTTCAGCGCAAATACAAATTGAACTTACGGTGCGGCTGGCCAGCCTCGCAAAACTCGTCGACAGAACGTGTGCTGCGCCCGCGACGGGGATAGCCGAAGTCGGCAGGGGCGAAACTTCTTGTTGTCTTCACGCCTGGTCGAGGAACGCAGAACCTCCAACGGTGTCGGCGGCCGGGTGCTGGCTGAGCGTGGCTTGTCTTATGTAACTATCCAGCACACTCCAAATATGGCACGGCAATATCCGCAGGCAATCCTCGCACGTAATCTCCACAAAAAAAAACGAGCGCGGCGAAGCAAAAACCACTCCCGATCAGAAAAACTTTCACGTCGTGCCTCTCTCACAGCCGGCGAAAAACTCCCCCGCGCGCGCTTCTTTCCCCGACGTCTACGCACGCGCCTCGTACTCCTAGGTGTAAATATGAAATTTAACCTAGGTGTATAGATAAAATTCAAAATAGTAAAAATACTAAGTCAAGATGATAGTATAGATAAAATTCAAAATAGTAAAAATACTAAGTCAAGATGATAGTTAAAAGCTAAAATAGATCGTAAATAAAAGATAGACATAAAAATAAAAGTAAGAGTAAAATCTGTCTTTGTGGTCAGATCACAGAAAAATTACACTTCGCCCACGCTCCTATCACAGCCTTTAACACTCATGCGCTTCAGCCCCATTCACGCCACTCACTCAGCCCTTAAATACATTCACTCCCCGATAAAAACTACAACTTGAGAATAAATTAGGACGGGGTAACGAACATAAAGGACTACACAACATGCAAGGTAATAAATTAGGACGCGGAGAAGACATTTAAAATAAATAAGTTAGTGCTAAAGGTTAGTCCAGGACAAACAAGTGCCTCCTTAGCGCACGTTTGAAACTAAATAAAGAGGGTAGATTCCTAATTGAGGACGGGAGAGAGTTC
>JAPYZA010007858.1:0-10060 GCA_030522685.1 Eupelmus azureus | reverse complement strand
ATTTTCAAAAAAACATGAATTTTTCAAAAAATTGTTAATTTATTTTTATAAATATTAAGTTAATAAACAAATTAATACTCACTTATTCAAAATCTGCTTAGTTCATATGGATTCTAGGAATATTTTAAAGATCTAGAGAAAAATTTGCTCATCGATCCAGTAAAGTTAATTTTAAAGCCTGCGGCAAAGGTATTTTTGGTTCTAAAGTGTCAACGAAAACCAAAGGCTAAATTCTCATGGTACGGACAACATTCATAATAATAAAAAGTCTTCACATGGTACGGACAACATTCATAATAATAAAAAGTCTTCATTATTGTTGGTATTTTCACTTATTATTTTTTATTTTTATATACAGGCAACTAATTTTTAAATATTTATATTTTATTTTTTCAGATTTTAATAGTATCTGGTCCCCTGAAACTATAAGTCATTACAGTATTGATTATGTAACGTACGAAGGTGTGGATCAAACAGATAATGATATTCATTTAAATTATCCGATAGAAATGTTAAATAATATACGAGAAGGACTAGCTCCTTATAAATTTAATTTGAAAGTAAATGCTATAGTAATTTTAATTCGAAATTCAAGTACAAAAGACGAATTGTGTAATGGAACGTGATTAAAAATAACTAAATTATTTAAATATAACATAAAAGCTGAAATAATCTCAACATAGAAGGGAAATAATGTCCTAGGAGGGAAATAATGGCCCACTATTTTCCTCCTAGACTATTATTTCCTGCCTCGAGTTTTGCGGGAATAATAGGCCACTTTCGGCGCGCCTTTTCAGGATAAGTGGTCATTATCGTTGAGGTGGGAATAAGAATTATAACGTATTTTGTGAATCTAAGAAATTTTAACATTTTTCTACAATGATCACTAAATTCATAACATGTTATAACAATGATTATAATTTTCAAAAATATAATCAAAATTTTAAATTTATTCTTTCATTTAATTAGTTTAATTTAAAAACTTAAATATAAAATTTTATGTAACACAGGCATATTATTCGCGTTTTATTAATAAAAAAAGCGGGCGATAAGTGACCATTTTTAGACCGGCGGGCAATAAAGCAGAGCAGCGGGCAATAAAGTGGACTTTATTGCCCGCTGTTGTGTGATGGATGAGTGAGTGTGTGTAAGTTGGACTTGCTGCGAAGTGTGGAAACGAGGGGAGGGAGAGGAAGTGGGAGTTTAGGATTTGTAAAAAAAAATTTTCTTTTGGTATTGGGTGGATTTTGGGAATCGAAAATATTCTATTTTGGACCTATTACAAAATTTTTTTGTGGTGTTGTAAAATTTTTTTTGGACTTAAAATTTTTTTGTTTGGTTTTCGAAAATATTTTGTTGGACTTTTGAAAAATTTTTTTTTCTCTTTTTCGACTCTAGGATTTTTTTTCTCTTTCTCATCTCGTTTCGGCACTGCCAGCGAGTATATTTTTTCATGGGTCAGAGTTTGGACATTGCACATTTTTTTTTGTGTTTTGTATTTAAGTGTGTGACGTCATCGTGTAGTTAATAGTAGTAAATGATTTATTATTATTATTATTTATTTATATTATAAATATTGATTTTTTTTATATACATATACATATATATATATATTTATTTATTATTTTTTTTATTGTTGATTGCACGGCAAATTGCGCGAAGCAATATAGTTTTTATTTATTTATTTATTTTGTGATTTGTCAAATTGTTTGGACTATTGGGGAGTTAATAGTGTGCATACATCTGTATCTATTCATCTATATTCACTTCGCCTTGATCTTCGATACTCAACATGGCGCAATTACTGAACCTGGAAGTTTATCAGAAGGTGGTGACAAATCTCGCCCAATAACACAACGGCGAGGGCTGTCAAGCGTGATGTCAGGAAGTTGGACATTGCCGAAGTTAGAAAGGTTATGAGCGAAGAGGGATTGTGTAACGATGGCGAAGATCTCGAAGTTCGGGAGAGATACTGGCGATATGGTTTGCGCCGACAGTATCAATTGTACATTGTACCATGGCAGAGTTCGGTGGATCTGGCGAATCGCCGAACGGTGCAAACCGTCGCCTATTGTTGCGCTAGATTGTGGGCAAAACGAAAGAAGAAGCAAGCAGATAGCTTGCCAGGCGCAGTTGCATCGAACCTGTTGGACATGTCGGACGGAGAAGCGAGTGGCACGGGTGGCACTGAGACAGGTGATCAGACATCTAAGTCAGCAACCAACAACGCATTCCCGAATCCCTTCGCCACATCTAACTTCCAAGAATTGGACCCCCAAAAACAACACTTACGGGTTTCAATTGGCGATTGCAAGTAGGTTTAACAGATAAATGCTCTGACAGGCTTTCGGGCAGGATTGCCGCCAAGCCAGCAGCATCAGAATTTGGACAATTTGGACCAGCTAGAGGCTAATCAGAAGAGCAGATCGAAAGGTGCGACGATAGCCGATCTTCAATGAATGATGGAGAAGATGGTGCAGACGGTGTGTCAGCCTGAGAAATCAGAGATGCGCGACATGCTGGATCAACTGAAATCGTTGATGCCACTGCTCCAATCATTCGGGTAACGGGAAAAACGGACGCTGACTAGCCAATCCTCGGACAACCCAAAGGTTCCTCCGTCGTCACGGAACCAGAAGCTCTCAAGTTCTACAGAGAGTAGTGGTTCAGACAGTTCATCGAGCCCGCTGAATTCGAGCAGTTGTGCTATCTCGAAGCCCAATCCGCCGGCAGCAAAGAGTTGCGCTATCAAGAAGCCAATTCGAAAGCCCTCGCGGAAGTCTCTGACTTCTAGTGGATCTGAGGCTTCCAGACGTGAGAATCTCGAGCGGCGGGATCGAGAAGGTTCAGGCTATGAGCAGTCTGTGTGTATCAAGGTGCTTAAAGGTCGGAACTTGAGATTCACGGGAAGTAATTCCGAGAATGTGGAGGAATTTCTATTGGACTTGGAGTTATGTATAAAGGGCAGCAGATTCTCAGAATCTGCAATTCTGTATGCATTAAGCAGCATCTTTCAAGGAGCTGCCAAGACTTGGTATTTGACGGTAGTAGAAGAAATTCAGACTTGGACAAAATTTGTGCGCCTATATCGGGAGCAATATTGCAAAGAAGTTTTGGACGAGAGTTTGGCTCAATTCCTTTGCGCATTGCAGCTGATCGCTCGACGATACGAAAATCCTCCCTCGGAGGATAAATTGGTTCGGACAGCAATCAAACTTATGCTACCGAGGTATAGAGAGTTCATGGCTAACCATACAGTCCGAACTCTTGAAGATATTCGAAAATTTGGACGAAAATGGGAACAAGTCCTGGAGGATCATGCGAGATATTCTACCACTCCGCATCCTCTCAGTCGAAAGGCGCCTCTCAAAACCAGAGTCGACCTGCCAACCAGAATTCGGCAGCCAAGGTAGCAGTGATCGACGAAGGTTTGGCGCCAACGCAAGGACTTACGGACCAGACAAAGAAAAAGAAGAGTAAGGGGAAGAAGAATCTGGCAAACGACCAGAAGTCAACAGACTCGTCGAACCAGGAAGAGGTAGCAGCGATTCAAGCCGGGGCGAAGCCAACAGGTGCGCCAAAGTATAACGTAGCGCAACCTACACAGGCAGCGCCTGGCTTCAATCGAGCCTACCAAAAACCTTGGACAAAAACTAAGACTTCTGCTCAGGGAGCTACTCAGGGAGTCGGGCCTGTATCGGCCCCCCTAGGTAATTTTGTAGGTGTTTTCCACACCTGCAAAATGGTTGAACATCGTGCATCGGAGTGAACGACTCGCTCATGCTAAGCTTGCGGCGCCTTAGGTCATATGGCCAGAGAATGTCCGAATAAGGCATTTTTCCAGTAGCAACTAGCAGTACATCAGCAACAACGTGTTATGCAGCAGCAGCCACCTCAGTAGGTACAGCAGCCGCAATTCACGTTGCCGTCGTAGCAACAGCGAGCTGTGCAACCTCCTGCGCAGCCTTCGCCGCAAATGCATTGCGTTTGGTATGGTGCAGCAAACGTAACGTTTGCCACATGCATGAGATGCGCAACTCTGCGGCGAAAGCTTGAGGGTGCGGAAAACTGCTAGGCAGGAGTGTAGACTCACTCACTACCTCCTGCCAAATAGCAGAAGTGAACCTTGGCTTATTGGACGGGATATCGGACGAGGCCGAGAGTGAGTTAGAGTCTGACCTTTCGGATCCAGAGAGCGGCTCTGGAGCTACATCGAACGAAGATTTGAGTTTAATTTCTCAAGTAGATGCAGCCCAGGGTAGCATTGAGCGTGGTATTCAGACGTTTGTGGAAGAGCTGAATGCATACGCTGGATCCAGTCAGCACAGTCGCTATGGGGTGGACCAGACAGAACGGGGTTCTGTGGTCCAGGAGAGGGGGCAGGCGTGGTCGTTTGCACCACTAAACCCACTCAAATGGCGACTGGAGACTCACTCGAAGTCGCAGCGGTTAGTACAGCAGACAGACGACATTACATTTCTGTGAACTTTGACGGACAGGAAGTCGTCGCGCTGTTTGATCCTGGAGCGATGGCCTCTTTAGTTAATGTTCGTGGTAGCACAGACTTGCAAGAATAAGTGGCGTGAGTTCGAACAGCTGGTGACTGGCGCAGGAGGATTGCCTATTAAGACGTATGGAATCGTCGAAGCGCTCTTAGAAGTAGAGGGCGTTAGGCAGTCCATCATGCTGCGCGTCGCAGGAGCAAAAAAACACGATTTGGTTTTTGGAGTGGATTTTGCTAGAGACTGGGACGTGCGCATCGAACACCGAGCTGCTCGTTGGAAAATTGGCTTGGACGGAATTTGGAGGAATTTCTTGCGTGCGAAGGAATTTGGACCTTCAGGCAGTGCAGCTCAAGTTACGGCGGAATGCGCCGGAAATGAAGAAGCTTCAAGCGAGCAAAAGGCGAAGGTAGTTGCGCTTACTGCGCGCCTTATATCTCCACCAAAGCTCGTTCATGGCTTCACGACCTTAATCGAACATCATGTCGATGTTCAAGGTGCAAATCCGTTTAAAGTTCCGATGCGCAGGATGTCGCCGAAGAAGCTTGAGTTTGCACAGGCTCAAGTGAAAAGAATGTTGGACATTATCAAGTCTAGTGCAAGTAAATGGTGTAGCCCGCCAGTTATTGTCCCTCAGGGAAAAGACAATTTCAGGTTTTGTGTCGACTATTGAGCATTAAACAAGGTTTCGCGCAATTACACCTATCCTATGCCGAATATGGACTCAATCTTGGACAAATTGCGCAAAGCCAAGTTCATCTCGAAAGTCGATCTGAAAAAAGCTTACCATGAGCGAGGCTAGCAAGCAATATACTGCCTTAGCCGTGGCTGGATCAGGATTGTGGCAATTTAAAATAATGCCATTTGGCCTCAAGGGTGCACCAATGACGCTCATACGTCTCATAGGTGCACTCTTTGGTCCAGAGTGCGAACCCTATGTTTTTGGATACCTCGACGACTTAATAATCGTAACTGAGTCCTTCCAGGAGCATGTTAAATGGTTAGAGTTTGTGCTCAAATGGGTGGTCCAGACTGGCTTGGTAATAAATTTGGACAAAAGCGAGTTTTGCTGTGCACGAATTACCTATCTGCGTTATGTATTAGATTACGAGGGCCTCCGCCCAGACGCAGATAGAGGTGCGCCAGTATTAAACTATCCAACACCAACTAATGCCAAAGAGTTATGAACTTTTTTTGGCATGCTGGGATGGTACTCGCGGTTTATTTCGGGAGAATCGGAGCTCAAAGTTACGCTCATGAGACTACTTCGCAAAGAGAAAGCTTTTGAGTGGAGTGACGAGCAGCAATCGGCCTTTGACAGACTCAAGAAAGCGTTCGTGGAAGCTCCGGTGTTTGCACGACCGGACTTCTCACGAACATTCTCAGTCCAATGCGATGCTAGCGATTATGCGATTGGCGCTGTGTTAATGCAAGAGGACGAGGGTGGCGAGTACCCTATTGTGTATGTCAGCCGAGTGTTAAATTTGGCTGAGAAGAATTACACAACGACCGAGAAGGAGTACTTGACGCTGATTTGGGTCATTACGAGACTGAGACCGTATGTGGAATGCTATCACTTTACAGCTATCACAGATCACAGTGCTCTGAAGTGGCTCAAAAACTTGAGAGAGCCTACTGGACGACTTGCACGCTGGGTATTAGAGTTGCAGCAATGGGACTTTGGCGTTGTGCACAAGAAAGGTGCACTTCATCATGTCCCTGATGCTCTATCTAGAGGTATCGAGCGTGTGAGTGTAGAAGTTGCAGAATTTTCGACCATACAGGATCAGTGGTATTTGGCACGCGTGAAAGACGTGCAACAGTCTCCACAGAATTTTCCGGATTGGAAGTTGGAAGATGGGGTGTTGTACCGTTTCACGCGTGATAAACTGCTCGATCCTGTATTATTTCGTGAGGAAAATTGGAGATTGGTTGTGCCTGAAGAACATCGAGATAGAGTTTTGGACGATGAAAATCGCGATCTGTCTTCTGGGCATTTTGGAGTCGAGAAGACGTATGGTCCCGTTGCATCGGAATACTATTGCCCTGGCATTTATCATGACATTAGAAAATTCGTTCTAAGTTGTGATGAATGCCAGAAGTATAAGGTGTCGCAAAGCGGACCTCTTGGACTGATGGGAAAGCGGAATGTCGAGCGCCCTTGGGCTGTAGTAGCGGCTGATGTGACCGAACTGCCTCGGAGTAAAAGTCAATATAAATATATTGTAGTCTTTCAAGACTTATTCACGAGGTAGATCGAGCTGAAGCCACTGCGCATAGCCAATGCAAAGAATATGGCGAGGGCGTTTGAAGAACTCGTGCTATTCCGTTGGAAGACTTCCGATTATCTTTTGACGAATAATAGCACAGATTTCATTAATAAACACTTGGACGACATTTTGACAGAGTATGGAGTGGAGCATGTGACGACTCCACCTTCTCACTCATAGGCAAACCCGGTCGAGCGTGCGAATCGCACTCTTAAGACGATGATTGCAACCTTTGTAGGAACTGATCATCGCCGTTGGGACGAGCATTTGCACGAATTTAGACACGCCTTACATACTGCTGTACAGGGCAGTACAAAAGTATCCCCGGCGTTTTTGAATTTTGGACGAAACCCTCGACTGGTAAAAAGCTTGCGACGTGAGGTGGAGCCGAATACTCCGAAGTTGAAGCTTGATCCGCAGATCTGGCTAGATCAGTTAAAGCGCCTAGATGTGCTCCGTGATCTAGTCAGAAAACATAACGATCGAGCTCAAGCAAAGGGTGAACAGCTCTACAACAAAGGGAGAAAGAATGTGGCTTATCAGGTTGGAGACTTAGTGCTGAGGCGCGAAACAGTGTTGTCAAATGCAGCGAAAGACACCTCTGGTAAGCTGGCGCCTAAGTTTGACGGACCTTTCGAAATCAAGAAGATCTTGTCGTCGGTAGTCTACGAACTCGAGGCGCCTGGTAGGAAGATTACGAAGGCCCATGTCTCAGACCTGAAGAGGTACATCCCTCCACGCTTGAAGAGTAAATTCTAAGTGTCGAAGCATGTTATTGGACAGGTGGTGGTAGTGTTGTTGGACGTATCAAAAATGTGTCTGTTGGTGACGGGAATTAAAACTTTGGGATTCGTTGATTGATTTTTCACGGTATTTGCAGGTAGAGATGGATTGGTTCGGCAACGGTGACGTTATTGGACCACAAGAATCGGGACCCGGTGAAGGCTCGGCTGGAAGTGGCGCTGAGCTGGCCGAGACCAATGGGCAGGCCCTGGCGAAGAGAGCCGTGGACAAGCAGCTGGCGTGGCAACACGCCCAGCGGCTCGTCGCTGACAGAGTGATCACCGAACCGGTGTAGCAATCCACCAGTGCGACGAGCCAGGTCACGCCCATGGATTGGGCCGTGCCTGATATCTCGGCTCCTGCTCTCGTCACTTTGCCTGTCCTGGTTTCAGGCGAACTCGCGCAGCCAACAACATCGGCTTTGGATGCAGTGATCATTCCAGTCTCCAGCGCATCCAGACCAAAGGCTTCCTCCAGCTGGGCCGATGACGTGAAGGGCCTCGATTTGGACGCCAGCAAGGAAGTTGAGGAGTTGGACCAGCTCTTGGACGACTGGACCGTGGTGTTAAGAAGGCAGGCAAGAGCGCGAGCCTCCGCACGCGCCAACCTGCCGGAGACGTTCGCCAAAGGAGCTGGTGAGGCGAAGACGAAAGGTGGTAAGGCACCCACGGCGACTGCCTCCGCGTACGCCGTGCGGAACCACTCTGCGCCTTCCTCTTCCCCAGTTCCTGCGGAGTTGGACTTCTCTGGTGCCACTGAGCAACCCTTGAGTTCTCCAGTGGTACCAGGGCGATCCTACGCGGAGGTGATTTTCAAGAAGCCACTTCCGCCGCCTTCCGAATACCTCCAGGAACTGAACTTGGAGGACAGAATACAGCAGCAGCGGGTCGCGCCTTTGTCGTAGAACTTACCTTGTAAAGATTTTTGCTTTCGCGGAGTTTTGGGTTTGTGGTGGTTTTATGTGACGAGTGGAAGTCCGTGCAGTGTGAGAGTGCGTGTGCCTTCAGCGGCACCTCTCCACGACTTCCTGGTTGACTTTTTGTCGACGATTTCGAGAGAGAAAACGAGAGAGAACGAGCGAGAGGTTAGACGAGTACTTCGGGCATCTGCGAACGCCGTAAGTTTTTTGTAATAAATTACTGTGAGAATTTAGATAATTTTGGCGTGATCATTTACTGCTTGTTTTCTGTTGTGCCCGTCCGCTCCGTGCCCTGCCGATCTCAATAATTAAATTTGACGCCATTAGTGTGACTTCGATTTTGGTTTTTAGACATCTTAAAAATTATTGTTCGCGGAGACGAGCCATCGTAGCTCGAATTTTATTTAAATAATAATAGAGAAAATCTCGGTAACATCTTACATCTATTATCTTTTATCTACCATCTTCCATCTATTATCTTTCATCCGTTATCTTTCATATATTATCTTTTATCTGTTATCTTTCATCTATTATCTTTTATCTGTTATCTTTTATCTGTTATCTTTTATCTATCATCTTTTATCTATTATCTTTTATCTATTATCTTTTATTTATTATCTTTCATCTATTATCTACTGTCTGTTATCTTTCATCTATTATTTTTTATCTATCATCTTTTATCTATTATCTTTTATCTATTATCTTTTATTTATTATCTTTCATCTATTATCTATTATCTATTATGTATTATCTGTTATCTTCCATCTATTATCTTTTATCTATCATCTTTTATCTATTATCTAAGTGTGTGTTTGCCGTGTCCAAAACTAATCACTTAAGGGGTCCAGCCTGAGTTAAAATCACTGAAAATGAATAAAATATATATTATTATTTAAAATAGTACATCATAGTTTTTGTTAATATAAATTTTTTGTACTTACAATATACATATTACAGAAAATTTAAGCATATTTAAGTAACCTATATTGTCCCCCAAGTCTCCGATACTTCTCACTGTTCGAAATCTTGAATTTTGGCTTTTTTATTCAATTACCGCAGGATTTTGAGTCAGTCAATCCATCAATTTTTATCCGGATAGGATAAGCCAAAGCTTAAAGTTCTTCTTGATAGTAGCATCACAGAATCAACGGATTACTATTCTAAAAAAAAATTTTATTGTTAGACATGTTTATAAGGAAAATATTAGTAATAATGAATTTAGCTTATCTTTTTGAGATTGCAATCCATACATTCTGTAGAGGGATGTATACCAAACATCCTTGCAAATTTTGAAGTCAATCTGATGGATAGATCTAAAAATATCCTGCGGTAAGTGACCTGAAAATATCAAAATACAAAAGTTGAGAAAAATGCATTTAAAGTTTTAGATCAAAAAATGTGTAGAAAAATATACTGACCCAAAAATTTTACTATGCATGACAATACAGTTTTTGAAGATAATATTAATCTTAAGATTTCCTCAAAACTTCCAGTCTAAAAAGTCAAAGTTGGGTATAGAAAAGCACACTCGATGACCTGAAACACAATAAGTTTAATTTATTAATTTTTATTTGTTTCACTATTTT
>JAPYZA010007857.1:0-10037 GCA_030522685.1 Eupelmus azureus | reverse complement strand
AACGTAAAACTAATGACTTTATCATCTAAAATAAATCTAAAGAATTTAAAAATCAGCCTTTGCAGTAATTTACGAAAATTATGAAAATTAGCGTTATTATTATTCGTTAGAGAACTTTTGCACTCGTTGACTATTTGCTTTTGCATGATTTCTTTTCTTTTTCTAATTACGTAATTGTAGATTTATTTTTTGCAAGTTTGTCCTAAGTGTTAGCATTACAAACATCTGAAATTTTAACATTTATACATCTGAAATTTTAACATTTATATTTCTATTTCATATCAAAATTTGTTTGGTAAAAGTAGTATAGAACTAGTTTGCTCAATGTTTCAGAAACTCTAAAATAGAAACGTTGATATTCATAAATTGTCAAGATCTTATTTACGAATATTTGCGCAGAGGCGGCCGACTAGTCCGTTCTGTTACTACTCGAATCCCACTCGCTGAGCAAAAGACAGTGTTTTCATTCATAACTTTGTACCGTTTGAACTTACAATATGTCATGATTATTTCATACGATAAATAAATTTAAGAGACACTTTCTTAATATTAAGTTTATTTAATATTCATCTAATAAATAATATTTGTAAGAATTTCAAGAATTTTACAAAAGAGTTATTGATGCATAGAACGCTAATAATTACATTAGCACTAAATTTTATTAAAGAAATTTTGCGTAAAATTAAAAAAAGACAAAATTTTATTCAAATTTTATTAAAAACGTTGTACCGAATATATATAATTTTTTAGAGTTGAAGTCGGCGATTTATAAATAATTTTATATATATCGACGACTCCAAATAAAAAGTTATATCTTCTATGCTTATACTTAGATATGATTTTATCAGATATTTTATTTAAAAAAGTAAATAAATAATATATTACATAAAATATATTATTGTTGTTTTCGTGACATCCAAAATATATTATTCTTTATTTTTTATTTCCTTATTATCTGATTTTATCCGACTCATCTTCTATTCTTATGACTTGTTTCATTAAAACACCGCTTACAGTATGCAATTTAACATTTGTTTATTTTCGCATCTAGTTGTATTATATATGTTTTCATTATAAGATTCTATTTCTTCTTAATGTAGGTATTGGTTAGATCTATTAGAAAAACATTAATCTAAGCGAAAAACTGTTTTTATATTTAGTCATTCCAGCCTAAAATGTTCCATGAAATCTTATAAATTCTAATCTTCGAAAAACACCAGGTCTTAACAACCAAATTTTCATCGCTCATAAACACTAAAATGCATCCTCTATGTTTCGTAAACTACAACATCCGTACCCCTCGCATGACTTAGCTCTTCTAAATTATTAAATCCCTCCTCAACTCGACAATAACCCTCCCCCAAACCATCTCCATCCTCCCAACACTTCCCCTCTTCCTCTCATCACCAAACTCACCAGAAATTCCATGATCTCACAAAAAAACCGCCCAATCATACCTCTAAAATACCGCGCGGGTCCGTAACGCTCAGATCAGCTGCACAGCCGGGGCTAGACCTTAAAGGACGGCTCCCTCTCTTCCTCGCTCCCACCATCGTTAAGCGCGCCCCACAATGGCCACTCGAGCGCGAAGATTTCTTCTTTCCAGCCTGTGTTTACGTTCGAAAAATCCCCCCACATACGCCCACCGTGAGCCAGCGAGTAGCGCTCGGTAGCTCCGCCGAGGAAGCGGATGAGTCGAGCTCGAGCTGTATCCGAGAGTGTATCTCGTTGAGCGATCGCCAGACGTTGTGTGTTGACGCCGACGCGTCGTCGAGGAATCGAGGATTTTCGCGCGAGAGACTGACAAGCTGTAAGATATATTTTCAGGGATAATTGGGATGGGTTGTTGGAAAAGGGTTTGGATGGCGCTTTTTCTTTAATGTATTTATTTTTGTTTATATTAATTTTCATTTGTTTTGGTATTACTAATGGTTTCATGTACTAACGGTACTATTTAGTGATGTGTTTTTAGTTCTAATGGTATGCATAAATATTTATTTCTCCGTGGTTTTGAAATGATTTAATTACATAGCTGTTGTGAAAAGCGAATACTGATCGATGCTAATTTTTCATAACTTTATTGTTTAAATCCTTGAATTAATTAAAATGAAAATAATTACTGCAGAAAATGTCGTTCAGGTATTTTTAAATTTCAAGAATATTTATTTTATGTTTTTCTTTTGCTTGCTCGTCTGAGGGTTACGCTAGTAATAAAAAATACATTACGTGAATTAAAAGAAGTTATAAAATATAAGAGCACAGAAATATATTTATTTTTTTTAATTTATACATTTGTGTGCTCCTTAAATATATCATTTTTTATTTAAAAAATATGCAAATGATAAAAATGTTTGCACAGAATTTTTTAATAAATATTTATTCCATACTTTTAAAAGAAATTGCGTAATACATCTTTTTCTTTAAGCGAAAACGTTGAAAACGCATATATTCTCATGTTAATCAAGTTTGTTTTTGTAACTTATCCTAACACTACTCATTAAAACTAAGTGTCAGTAATCGTATCCGACAAGAACTTATAATTATTAAACTTCTTATTAACACGTACTTGAAATTTTGGTCATATTTAATGTCAGTCATCCTTAATTCAACGATCTTATTAAAATCTTACTACATACTTACTCTTATACATAAATGATTTACTTAAACGTATTCAAAATAGCAGAATTCAAAAGTAAATTATGTTATTCGTATTTCAAAATAATACATCTTTGACGACGTAGCTACTAACCAGCTTAGATTATATGTTGGTATAAAAAAAAATAAAGAAAATGGTAAAACATGAAAACAAATCACAACATTCCAAAAACAAAACACAAACAAAATTATAAATTAAAAATTAAACATTTTCTATAACTTGTACATACATAAATTTTTCAAATATAATCTTATGAAAATAGTCCTAAAATCAACCAAAAAAATTATTAAAAACCCGAACAATTTTGGCACAAAAATACCCAAAATCCACCAATCCACATTCACCTAGGCCGTAACAATCCAACCGCGCAAAATCATTTCGCATTCCATCCGCGTTCTCCACTACTTGATAACCATGCATCTCGCGCTCGCATCTCGAACCTTCTCCTCGCTCTCCCGAAAAATCTAACCTTGCCCTCTCCCACCCAACAAACTTTCCACCAAATCCACTTCAACCTCCGGCAAAGAATAAAAAACAAAGCCACACCACGCTTGCGCTCTGCTTTTCGTGAGTCCGCATTGTCGGCGCGATCTCGATTGTCGCCGCCAACATATAAGTACACTCGTAATCGAGGGCACGTATCTCACCTTATTGGTACATCGTCTGCGCTGGCTGCACGCGTTCTGCATGGAAGACCTATATTATGCGATTCCCTCGCGCGGCTCGCAGGCTATGACGCATTCGGCCATTATACGACTTGCATTTTTTATATTGTTTCCCCCCCGCGCTTGTGTCACGGTCGATTTGTCGATTTGCCGAGAGGTGGTTTTGCCTCCGAAAAGTTTACGTATAGACCGTTTACGGAGAAAAGGGGTTAATTGCTGTTTGTTTTACATTCGGGGCGATGCACACTGTGTGCTGCTGGCGGCTAGTTTGATGAGAGTTCTGGACTGGCTCGGCTGGTTATTAACCTCTTTAGGAAGGCGCTGCGCGCTGGATAATGACAATTTCATGCTCTTTAAGGGAGTACGCTGAGTTCGGAGGCCGAGGATGCGGTTTAGAAAATTTGAGATTTTTGTTTTTGGAAATTTTTATTGTATGCGCAGAGACACCGCCTATTAAAAAACAGTATATTAATTTTTTTTTTTAAATTTGTCTTTGATTAAAATATCGTTTTCATAAATTAGGGTCACTTTCGGACTAATATCAATTAGGTATTAAAATGAATAAATTCATTTAATAAATATGAATATTTCGTAAAATACTTATCTAAATAAAAACTATCCAAATTTTATTAAATTTTATATTACCCTATTATTTACATAACTGTCATCAATTTCAAAACAAGCTTAACTTCCTGATGATCACCGCCTCGCTCCATCTTTCACTCAAACGAAATTTAAATATTCAGCAACCATCCTAAATCCTGCTAAACGTCAAACTCCAATTTTAGCGTGCTCATAAACGTTTCCGCAAATCTCTTGCCCGCATCAAACCTCAATTAAAACTTTTCGAAAGTTCGCAAAACTTTTTTTGCCGCCTCTCCCATCGTTCACGCAAATCCCTGTTTTTATGCATTCCAATCTTATTTATTGCGTATCCCAACTCGAATGTTTTCATTTCGTGTATGACGTGTTTCATAACATCGCGCCGCCCACGCTCCTTAAGACAGTCCTTTTTTTTCACCTCATCCTCGTCTAACGAGGTAAATAATACACCTTGAGATCAGAGCTCGCATTCTATCATTTCGGCGGCAGCGCGGCTCCTCCGGCGCGGTTAAATATATTAATGAAAACCGAAGTCCTCAAGGCTTTTCCCGAGACCGGTTCTCCCAAAGATCGGCACACCTTAAGAACCACCGTTCCTCGCGCATACGTACATAGCCTTGATTGCACGCGAAAATGTATGCGGCACCGTTACGTTATTTCGTGTAACCTGTTCAGTCCCGCAGCGCCAGTTATGACGTTAGTCGCGCCAGATTTTGTATCGGTGCATCGATGGAAAATGGAAATCGCGGAAACGAAAAAAGTATAATAGAGGCTGAGGCGCGCGTCTATTATTTTAGGATCGCCGCAGCGGCTGCTCGTGTATCGCGATTTGATTACGTGGTGAGCGCGGGGATTTATAAGGTTCGTTAGTCATCGGCTTCGGCTATCTCGGGAAATACGAAAAAATCGCTTTTCGTTGCGTAATTTTTCGTCGGCGACGTTTCCGATCATAATTGTTTATTCGGCGATTTTTCAAGAATGATTTAGTACGCTTGCATCGAGACATTAGATCACCAATAATGCAAAACATGACATTTAGTGATTCGAAAAAGATTAATTTAGCATAATGTACGGTGGAAAATATTAAAGTACCTTTGAAAAAAAAAATACTTATTGAAAACTACTATTTTCATTATGACAACTCAAATACATTATGCTTCTACTATATAAAAGAAGTAATCAATTGCTTTGAAGTTTTTTAAATCAACAATGTTAACATGATTGAATGATCAAAATTATAAATTTTATAATTCAGATCACAAATTAATTCAAGATTAAGTTATTTATTTTCCAATATCAGAAACTGTCAACCTTACGTGTTTACAAGATTCAAGATCAGACAAAATTGCGATATTTATTCAAAATATGAACTGTATAAGGAAAAATGAATAATTAAAATTACGAGCAAAAAACTACTTTTAATATCAAAGCAATTATTTTTCATAAACTAGTAACAATAGAGAGCTTCCAGATCAAACGTGCTGTTTTTTCATCTTCGAAATTCTATTTATCAAATTCTGGCATCTCCGAATTCTGTAACAATTTTTATAATGAACCAAAAATAAATAATAATTTATACAATTATCACAAACATCAGAGAAATATATGAAAAATAAATTAATTTTGTGACTCTGCGATAAACTTATGGCATCATCAATAATTATCTGCCGTGTTTTTAAAATTAACATAAAATAACAAAGAAAATAAGTACACAATGATCTTCGACGAACCTATATGTAAAAAGTGACAAGATAGTAGTCTACTTGTCTAGTTGGTCAATAAATATGTTTTTACATCTTGGTTCATCGAATATCATTATCTACTTATTTTACTTAACATTACTACAAACGATAGACCCTCAGCTGCTTCACACATAAAACAACAAACTTCATCCTTCAAAAATACAAACTCTATAAAATAATCCTACACCTCATCCGCTAGATTTCCAATACTATTTTCCGCGATAGCCTCATTCACGCGATCATCGTTCAATAAAAAAAAACTCCGAAGACACAGTCGAAGAACAACACTAACTTCGACTCGGAGGTATATCTCTCGATATCGCAAATCCATCGCGCTCCTAGTCACACGCAGCTTCTCCGCCCACGCGCCGACCTACTACTATCGCACGCCCACATCCTTCATAAATAGTTAATTGCATCGGCGTTGACGATGTATACGCGCTCTCGCACACCCGGACATAGGTACACACTGATGTTCAGGGATAATCTTTTGTTGCTTCTCGTCATCTGTTTCCTTGCGTGCAAGTTGACACACGTGTTCAGCAATGATAATAAAACAGCGGCGATACTATGTGTATATCCACAAGCTTGGCCTGGACAATGTAGGCATCTTAGCTAGGTATCATCAGAACAAAGTGCTTAGACAATGTAGAAAGATCATGAAGTAACTACGCACGCTTTTATTTTTACCGTTGATGCGCGCCCGCGCAGGTCAAGATATTGTTACGAGGTAGTTTTGCCTTTTCGATCGGAACGACTTGGTTGCGTAATGGCCTCCGGCCTGCAATAATGCGATCGCGGCATCTACATTTGCGCGAGATCGCAGAGGATTAGAATTTAAACGTGCTCGTGGAAACGATCATTTGAATGCTAAGAGATCAACAGTTTTTCGCTTCGGTTGAGCCTACTGGTACTTACTCTAACATACTAATCGTTATAAAAACTACTATTATTGAACAATCATCTAAAATAATATATTTAAGTGCAACAAGCTGGCAGGGATTGTGAATTGCAGTGACCTTACTCAAGGAAAATGAATTCATTTGCACACATTACTTTTCGTCATTGCTTTAGCTTCAGCCTTTATTGTTGTTCTAATGTATGTGTAATAGCTGGCTGTAAATATTATACGCTTATATTGATGCTGGGCAGATGTTGATAAATGATTAGAGTTGGCTTTATCCAGTTTTTAAAATTATTTGATTGATTAAAATGTTATTATATTTAATACAGTTTTTAATAAAGTTTTTCACAGTTCCTGTAATACGAGAATTCAATAAATTTGACCGAAGCTAAGAGCTTCATCTTTAAAATTATAAGAATCTAATAAACTATTTAAATACTATTATGAAATTTAAAATAACTTGACGTCATGCACTAATTAAAATCAATTTATAGCTAATGTCTGTTTCATTTATCGATAAATTATCTTATATATCGTCCTCGTTTAAATATAAGCATTACTGGAGAACTCTTCGGAGTCAATGATTCAATAAAGTTTGCAAATACTACAAAATATCTATTATGCATATAAAATTAAGATCTAAAAGGGAAACTCTCCTTAAATTTTATGATCTTTAAACTTTGCATAACTTCGATAACTTGTATTTATAAAAACGCAGTTTTAGCTTTTATAAATTAAGCATGAATTATTGAAAAAATTTAGCATTCCATTAGAGTAGTTTTTCCTTATATGTAACATGGACATCTTAACGACGTAATCAAATTTAAAATCTATCGAAAAACTTTAATGTTTTTACTTTGATGTAAAAACTATAAATAAATTTTTACCAGTAATGCCTCTAAAAAAATGTAAACACTCTACGGTGTCGGAAGGCTTCAATAAATTTGCATGTAGTTGTGTGGCTTCCACTACGAAATTCGTTGTGTTGTGTTGCATGATTCGCCAGATCCAATGGAGCCAATTTGGGAGACACACAGTAGCAAATTTAGCGAGGCTGGAGAACGCAGAGGATCAGGTAAGTTTACGCTTTTGGCTCTGTTTTATGTCCCAAAAAGTCAGTTATTCTTAGTAATACTTTATGGTAAAATGGTACATAGTTGCTTTTGATTTCTCGTATTTGTACTTGTGTTTGTGTAGTTTGAAATATTTGCACGTTGTATTATTATTATCTAGTTTAACATACACGCAAAGAACAATTTTATGGTTAATTATAATAATAGTTTCGAAAATTATGTTTTTCTATTTTCTAATGTTACTTGTTTTGCATTAGTACGTAATAAAAACAAAATAATGATTCCCTCCAGTGATTTTTTATAAATTTTATACTAAATGTCATAAATTGTACCTTAAAATTATTCTTATCGTGTTTATTCATGTATTAGCATGTTTTGCATTGCACAATTCAGTGTTAGCTTAAAGCATTAATTGTTAAAACAAAAATATGGCAAAATTCCAAAAAGAAGTTATAAATATTCAAAAATACTTACGTAATTTACAAAAATATATTAAACAATTAAAAATCAGAAACATGCAAGCTTAAAACATCATATCCGTGTATTTCGAATTCGCAAAATTATGATAAAAAATATTATAATAACGAAAACATCATACGTTAAAAAATTATTACTGCTGCACTAGAAACAAATCAACTACTTGTCATAATAAAATCTACAAAATGAAAACAAATATTCAAGAGCCTGCAACGCCCCCCCTATTAACCCTGTAGACCCCAATGTCTTTGACACCTGTTTAAATCTTGAACAGACAATAGCGTCGTTCTGACGGAGGACACCGACAGCTTTATAATTGGAGACCATGTTTGGGTCGGCGGCACTAAACCCGGCCAAATCGCCTACATCGGCGAGACACAGTTCGCTCCAGGAGACTGGGCGGGCATCGTCCTCGACGAGCCCATCGGTAAGTTATGTTTTGACTAATGTCGAGAGAAAAGTTCTATTTCAAATTTGTACAATACTACGGCTTTAGAAAAGTATGAATAGTACTTCGTTATCACACTCGTAAATGATAATTGCCAAAAAAAGGCTCAAGGCTAACGCTATGTTTTCAAGTAGATAAGGTCCGAGATATGAAAGACGCCGTAAAATCAGTGCAAGGTCTTGCAATGTACACAATATAAAAAATTATGAACGTTTTTATTGTCTCTTATAAGCAAGTATCATTTACAAAAAGAACAAAGGCATCTACAGGCCTAAAAACGCGTTATCAAATTTCAAGTAAATATTTGAATTTCAATTAGACTTTTCTCTCGCCACTATCCATACATCTTCCACCATCGCATCATATAAAATCCGCTATACATTTTTTTAGGTAAAAATGACGGATCCGTGGCAGGCTGCCGTTACTTCCAATGCGAGCCCAAGCGCGGCATATTCTCCAGGCTGACGAGGCTAACGAGGCAGCCGATCTCCGGCTACTCGTCGACTTCGCCCTCTGAGAGCATCAGGGGCAGCCTCAACAAGTCCATATCTCCCTCACTAAGTAAGCACCGACCTAAGTACGGCTCGCAACGCTAAAATCGCTGTTACTCTCTTCTTTCTCCGCAATTATACGTATCGCTCTTGTACCATGGGATTGTACTGCTCTTATGGCGATTGCTGCATACGTACACTACATACTTATATGTGTTCTTATTGTGTTTTATCCATATACTACGTCTCTCTGTCTCTGTCTGCTATATGTGTTTATTTTCTTTCACTTTCTACACATTGGTTGTATTGTTTTGCAAACACGCACTTTCATATTACGCACTTTATATATGTTTACGTAAATGTGTACTCTGTTTGGTTTGCTTCTGCGTATACAGACACTTGGTACTCGCGAGGAGAGGCCAGTCTCTTTGGGTCGACGATTTTGATGAGGCTGCGAAAAAGGCTTCGCGGTACCAAGTAATGACAAAAAGATTGCCGCTTGATTCTTTGAAACATTAATTTATTTTTAATCTTTACTTTAGAATCTGTGAAAAATTGTAACTTTATTTTGAACAATGTTTCTGACTTGTACCATTAATAAAATAGAATTAGAAGTCTAATCATTAAAAATGATCGATGGAATCTGGTCTCACTGTACTTTAAATTTAGCCGAAGTAAATATGGCACTTGTTATTAAGCGGACTAAACTATTATTTTAAGAAATCAAATAAAAATATTTTCCTTAAAAAAAAAAGAAGCTTAAGACAATCTACATATTCTCGGATGCTTCGAGCATGTCATCGGGTGTTTTTGCCTCATCTTTTTCCCTCTTTCATTTTTGTTTGCCGAATCAAAAAAAAAGGCTCTCAAATCACGGCAAGCCAGCTTTGACAGTCCGCAAACAAGAAAAAAGCGAGGAAAAAATTCGCGAAATTGGGCCTGGCGTCACGCTTTATACACACACGCGTACCCGCGCTC
>JAPYZA010007854.1:0-11555 GCA_030522685.1 Eupelmus azureus | reverse complement strand
CTAAGCAAGTGTCATCGTATAAAAGACACTATTTTTCCATCAATTACAGAAAATTAGAGTTCATATCAGAATCCATTTCCATCATGCTTTTTTTCCTAATTAAATCAAAAGCGAACGGGCGATCTAACCATCTATTTTACCGTTGGAAGACTCGCGTAAAGAGGGCACGAAACTTTATTTCCGCTGTTAACGAGCAATGAAAATTCTCGCGACTCGGTGCGTACAGCCTGAAGGCGAAGTCAGAGGTCGAATTGAAATTTCACTCGCAGCACACATAGATATGTGTAGCTGCAATTATGCAACTGTTTTTACTCTATTAGCAGGGTAAAAAATAGAATATTTTATTTGCAGTTTAGTTGTTATTGACTTTTTATTAGTTTTTAAAAAATTTCTTGGGGTTATTAAACATTTAATATCAAGAAACTTATGATACGCTCCGAAGTTTTTTGTTAATTGAATATTAGTGTATGTCATAAATTGAACTTGTTCTGTTCTTTCTGTACTATCGATTGCTAATATTTCTATTTTAATTTATTTCATGGCACTTGTAGATTCAAAAGAAAATATTTAGATTAACACATAAAAATTTTATGATTCGCCAGAGCTGTTATTACTTCTTTTTAGAATACCTTTTCTTACGTATAAATAAAAATGCAAATTTCATTATATTAATAAAATCTAAAAGTTATACAGATCTATGTAACTTTATTTGAATTTAGGAAATTAATGAAGAGTGCAACGGTTTTCGGTATTCGCTTCAGCGTAATGAACAATTTGGGTATAATCGTTTCTCGTTAACTTTAGGAAAGTAGTCCAATCAGTTCTACAATTACGAGTGGCCCTCCTATTAATTACATAGTCATTTAACTACACATGTACGTACACACATTCGGATCCATAAAATGATGTTAGAGCCAATTTATTCATTTAGTGCTAGAAAATTGGTTAATAATTTTTAATTTAGCATATTTTGTATTATGTATTTTATAACATATATAAAACGTTACTAATGGATGGCTTATTTCAAAATTCGCACTGTTTAGATAGAAACGCCAGCCTTAACATAGTACAAATTTTATCCATCAACCATCATCAGTTGATATTAATCGTTCTTCCATCATTTCGCCATTAATTCAATCAAATTTATTTCCAGCATTAATGTATGAGTTTGGGTAGACATATTCATTTTCCTCTCCAATGGTTAATAATACAGCAAATAATGCTACAAGACATTGATAGCATTGAAAATATATACAAGTTGTATTATTTTTCTTCTATACGAGGCCAATATCATTGGAAAAGAAGTGATTTATGAGACAATCTTTTCGGAAGTTTATTAATTTGGCTTTTAGGATATATATGAAAAGAACTACGTTTATAAGGGATCCATTCTTTGGAATACTTTGAAGAAAAAGAAATGGACGTGTCAAGTTTGATTGTTGCAACAATATAATGCAGAAAAGTTAATCTTTTATTTTTCGAAAATAGTTATCTCATCCATATTTTCTCAGAGAAATCTCGAGATAGGTTTAGAATTCAATAAAAGTATTATATATCGAAAATAGATAAAAATTAAATTATTCGTTCGAAATGATGTTATCGTTCGGGAGTTTTGTATTAAAAATTAAAAATTAAAAATTAAATTAATTACTTATTTTAAAAAAAAAGTAACGTATTTATTTAAAGTGGGCATACATTTTTATTAGAGATTATAAATGTAGCAATAAAATGAAAGAATAAATTGTGCGATTATTATATTGTTCAACTAAATTGCAATTCGTGGCTGAACTATGCTGGAAAACACAATTTGCAAACAATACTTCCCAAGTTACAAGAGTTCTAATTAAAACGATAGACTCTTTTAATACCATTATTATACAGTGTTGCTGAGTAAACTGAGTAAAAATAAGTTAAATTTAAATCGTATTCACGTATTTTAAGAAGCTTAACAAAAACTTACAATTTATTAGATTAACTTCATATAAATTCTGCTTTAAACGAGTAACAATAGTTTTTCGTTTACTGATAGCGTTTTGATTCAAATATAGAATTATCATGATTTCAAAAACTTAAATTTAAAAATTCGGTCAAATATAGGTTTTATGGCACAAACATGACATTTTAATTGATCAATTAATTATAACAATTTCATAATTATCAACAGCCATTTCTTAATGAAGTCGGTTAAAAAAATAGATGTTATTTTTCATGCAAATGTACTTTACATTCAAAAAATGAGCGCGCGACAACAAGTTACGTATAATTACATCTTCATTACTAAAATGACGTTCTCTCCATTTCTCCGAAAACTCACAGCGGTCTCTGCCACGCTTATTTCTCTTCTCCAATTTCTCTCGTTTCTTTATCTCGACTTTAACCTATTATTCCTTAACCTATTCGCCGCGAGTTTTTCCCTCCGAGCATCCCCACGCCTTCTTCAATCCGCACTTCCCTTCTCTATCGTGACTTCTTTCGCGGACAATATTTTACCGGTTTTCGGAGCGGTTGCTGTAGCAACCGAAAGGAGAGGTAAAGAGAGCGCGAAAGTTCGCCCAAATCGCTCCAAGCTGAACTGTTGTTCCGGTTCCTTTTTTTCAATCTACGTATTTCTTGCCATCCAGCCTTCGCTTTTCCTTTCATCCATTATGAGACGATTTGTTTTTCCGAGTTTTCCTAGACTCAAATTTTCATTTATGAGCGTGCAGCTGCAGCAGTGCGGTTTTATCAAACTCTGGCCAGCGCTTTCTCTGAAAAAGCTTGCTGCCGTGCTTGTCGCGCTCTTTTTATCCTCTTTTTTCTTCTTCGCTTCACTTTTTTTTAAAAAGGTCAATTCATTCTTATCCTAACCTAAATTACGATTGCTTCAAGTATTAAGATTTTTTTAAACTTTAAATTATATTTAAATTATTAAAAGAATGAAAAAGAAACGAAATGAAAAGATGATTTTTACTCTAGAAAACTACTTTAATTTTTCTTGCACTTCAAACTGTTAAACGGTGCAATATTTACCGTACCTTTATTGAACTAAATTCTTTTTACAATTTTTAATAAACATTTAAAGTAGTTTTTTAGTATTAAGTTATAATTTTTACTTTTAGTAATAGTTCCTAATTTTCAGTAGAACCAGACGTGTATTGCAAGACTTGTTGTAATGAACAACATAAATTCTAGTGTAATTAAATACTATTTATTTATAAAATTCAGGATAATAACATAATCGTATCATTGACAGAGAGGTTTACAGCAAGATTAAAGGTGAAAAACTGTAGTAATAGCAGAAAAAGATTTTATTCGCGATAATAAAACCTTTTTAGTTTGATAGCCAAAAGTTTTCGTGCACGGCAGCCAAACTTTTTAGCTCCGGCAACTAAAGAGCTCAGCTAGCTAGTCGCGCACATGCAGACAATGTAACGACCGACGTCTTTCGTTATACGTATATACTGAAACTAAAAACTTTGTCTGTCGTAATAAAAATATTCTTTCTTAAAAATAATTATAAAAACTTCACTCCTACTTCGACCCGTTTCATCTTAATTATTTTTATTTTCTTTTTTGCTTGCAACGTCGACATACTTTAACCTTTGTAACTCTGAATCTAGAAATACCGACTTTAAACCAGCGCTGGAAAACTTCAACAATGTAAAAGTAGTTTTTCTTAAGTAAATCTTTTTTATTTGTTTTGATACTTTATTGCAATTTTCCACGTATCTACTTTCGTCAGATTTTATTTTGTTCTTTGACGAGAAAACGATTTAAATTGAAGAGCTGCCGTAACAGTTGAGTTGTTTCATGCAAAATTTATAAACGACCGAATACTGCCTAGCTGAGGCATTGGTATGATATTGTTAGCGAGACTTTACCAAACCAATATCTACTCGGTTCCGGGTCAGCACTCCTATAGAAACTTTAGTATTGTAAGTGAATAAACTAGGTTTAAATTAGCTTTATTGGTAACTTGTAATAGAGAGAGTGCGCATTTTATGATTCCTTGAAAGGTACATGTAGTAATAAAAAGTAATTTGTCAATAATGAATTTAAAACTAATAAAATGTTTTATGAATTTTATACTGAATGTATCGAGAGTTTAAAATGAAATTTATTATAAAGTCGCAAAATTACCTGAATCACATATTTCAAATCAAATAGCTTCTTAATTAGAATATGCAACCTATTTCAACTTGTGTTGAACCAGTTTCGTTAAACGATTCTAAATGTCTTTCTAAAATTTCTGTCACGAAGTTTAACTCTGCAAGACCGAAAATGTTCTTCAATTACAGCGAAAGTCCTCTTGACTTCGTCTTCACTATTTAGAAGCAAAATTCATTAGAGCAATGAAATGATAAAAAAATATATTTCTTTTACTACTTTCATTACTTTTATATATTTTATCTCTCAGTTCTTTTAACATACAAAGTACACGAAAATTTCTCCATTTAAATATATAATTTAATCAGTTAAGTTGTAACAATGTTTCAGTATACTTTGTCATATCATTTTATGGCTGCTTGAAGTTTCGCGGATATTACTTCTTTTACGTTAAACTGAAGTTCGAAACTCGTCGCTACAATAAACGTGCACTTTGCGAAGAAAATTTATACGATAGCAACCGATTGGCCGACGTTACATTTCATTAGCTAATCAAATGGAATGAAATGTTTTACGATCACTCGCGAACAAAACGAACAGAAAGCTCAGCATTGAACCTCTCTTAAAAGCCTCAAATTAATTATATATTTATTCAGCCTGCTTCAAACTATCAATCCTCCGGATCGTCTAATTCTACCGGCTAATGGCTAAAAAATGCATGGATCTCCACTTAAACTTATCAATCACCGATCGAGCTCGGCTGACGCGTAAAAATCACGAACCGGTCTTTACAGCTCATTAAAGAGCCTCGTTCCTCTCTTCAACATCTCGCTGGCCAACTGCTTTTGTTATCTCCAACACTAGCACGGACGGCGACTCCACTGCTATATATACACAGTCGTGCGGCAGCAGCAACTTCCGCGCCGACGCGCGAATCAAATTAAACTTCAAATGAACAAGGCCGTGTCGGAAAGCCTCTGCTCTCGTGTATGTATACGTACACCCTCGGCACTCGGCTCGCTTCCCTCCGCTCCTTTTTTTTCCTCTCCGACGCGCGGTTACTTCGCTCCTGTTTTGCTTCAGGGGTGGCGCGCGCACGAAGTTCCGCCGCTCTGTTTATCGCGATCTATTTTGCCTTTTCTTTCTTTCTTCGGTAATTGTGGAGGGGGAAAAATGTAGGATTTTTATGACGCGTTGCTTCTAATTTTATATACGGCTGTAGTGTGCAGTTCATTCGCGGCGAATAGGCGCGCCCAAGATTTATGGCGCGACTACTTTAAACAGGCGCTTTTAAAACTTTGAAGCGTAGGTACACACTCGTGGGTAATATATCCTTTCGAAATGTTTTTCATTTTTTAAATAATGGCCTGCCGTTGTTGTCTGGAGGATGAATCGTATTATCCTGCTCTAAAGAACATTTAGTGATGACATTTTTTTGGATATGTTTCATTCCAAAAGGGATTTTCGTGTTTAATTACTTCGTTAATTTGAGTTTGCTTACTTACTTTGAAATTGAAGTGAAAATTGTATGTATTTGTGGTGAAATAAATTTAATAAACATTAATATTAATAACTTCAAATTTTTACTCATAATAAATTTTAGTTAAGGAATATTTTTCATAATTTTCTAAACGGCGTTTTCCTTTTTTTATTTTTTAAAAAATTTAACGTAATATTAAAGTATTTACGAGACATTTTAAAATTATACATGAAGCTTTCAAAAAGTTACCCGAAGTATGTGAAATAGCGAAAAGCAAAGTAAAGTGAAAAGAGAATTTTAATATTTTAGAAGTAGAAGTTTGTAAAACGAGTGAAATAATGATCTTTTTACGTGGAAGAATTTTTATTTTCAAGAAAATAGTTTCTAGAAAAATGTTATTACGCTCCATATAGCAACCATTCATTTATAAAATGCTGTTATAACCATAAAATTAATAATGACGCAAATAATAAAGCCAAGTGAAAACTGCATTTCTAATATTAGTCGAAACAATGTTCAATGCCTAAATATGCATATTACGCAAACGCCAGAGTGTAGATATAGCAAAACACGATAAGCACGTAAAACTTTCGAAGTCTTCTTACCACGTCTATCTTTCAGGAATCTTAAGTATTTTTGTGGGGGGGGGGGGGGGAAGACGGGACCCCCGTAAATTCTTAATATAAACGAATTTCATAAGCAGAAAAGTAGCTCGGGGAAAATGAAATGTTGCCGCGGGTCATAAAGCCGGTAAGTACGGGAGCTGCCCTCGGTTCGTGTCTATGTGCACGTGTGGTGCGCGCACCGGTTATGTAGTCCGCTTTTACGATCAATAAGTCACTGACACTTTGAACTCTTTCGCAAACACGCCGATGAAAGCTCAAGGATGTCAACAAATCCACAATCGCTAATTGCCGATGCACCGAAGAGCTGCGAGTCCTTTGTGAAATTGTTGTTTCTGTTGTTCGTACGGTTGTAGAACTTTGAATGAGTGCTTTTATGTTATGATTATTATTTTCTTTTTTTTTATCAAATATAATTTATTGGATGATTATTATTATTATGAGTAATTAGGAGTGATTTGATTTTAGCTGCAAAGTTTTAATCGAGATTCGTGAGAAGTTGTTCGATTTATAGTCAGGAAAAACATTATAGATAATTCAGCAAGTTTGCTGAATTTCTTTGTGCAGTACTCCAATAGAAGAAACTTTTTAAATTTGATTTTTCCGGAATCAGAGCGTTTTTAGTTTCAAAAGCCTCTGAAAATAAGGTCGCTTTCAAAATACTTCCACGAGAGATAGCCTTGGATTTAAGAGAAACTTTTCACGACATTGTTTTAGCAATTACTTAGGATAGCAAAAAGCTTTCATGTTTTCCATGTTTAAATTTAGGTTTTATAGCCAATTTATTGAGATTATTCAAAATCTTTCGAAATCTTTTAAACAAGTATATTACTTGAGTTTTAATTAAAAATTCGTTTACTATAATTAGCTTAAGAAAATTATAATTCTACAATATTTAAAAAATGTGTTATAAAAGTATAATTTTATTTACAAATAAGAAAATCATACAGAATAAATAAAATAGAACTATATAATATAAACTAATTATTTGCTTTAAGATTAAGTACTAACATTAAGAAATTTTACGTTTTAAGTTAAAATTACTGCTTTATTAATGAATGACCTACTTAAGAATTTCAGAGAGCTTAATTTTTTTTCTTAAAAAGATTTCTTTTATTTACTTTGTTATAATTACACGAGAATCTCATCGTAATAGTTTCAAATATAAATTAAATATCCTTGACTCATTTAATAGCTTTCACGCAAACATTGCATAGCATGTAATTAATTTACAAAAGCTTTGAAATACTCGTTTTGAATCTTGTAGTTCCTCCTTTCACAGTGAATGCAACATATAAACAAAGTCAAAAGCATGCAGTCAAAGCTAAAATTCATAAAATTAACGATCTACTACACAAACTCATAATAAAGATATTTCTAAAATAGTAAACACCACTAATATAAGACGCAGTAATGCGTATTTATTCACTAAAACGATAAACTAATTTACAAAATCATAAATTGAGACCAAATAGTAAAATAAATTTATAAAATTAAATTATTTACTTCGAACGAGGATATTACAGCTTCAAAAAATTATTACTCCAGATATATTATTGCAAACCAATTAGAATATCTATTAATTGCACAATAGTAAATAATTATATATACACATAATAATAAAATAAATAAATCATCTTGGTTCATCAAGAATCATCGTACTGAGCAAAAAAAAAAATATCAACTGTGAAGAGCAGATTTTCGAAATTCCGATTCCGTTTGAGCACTTTACTGCATTTGACATCGTTACCACGATACGAGTGCATCGCACTGGCAAGTACATTGAAATAGCCCGACAGCGTGTCTATTCGGTTCCGCGCAGATATATAAAATGGATTGTATAAACATTGACAGTGGCTGAAAGGCTCCGGAGCGCGCTGGCCCGTCATCGAAAATTCGATCGATGACTTTACATTCGTATGTAGATTTGTGTATACGTCGTTTGTCTCGCGGATAGAGAGGCGACAACAGCCATTGGTTCGACTATTTGGTAAAAGTGGTCGCTTATACGGTAATATGTAGCAGTGATCTATTAACAAACTTGCTGTTCTTTCTTGATACTTTGAGAGGAATTAAATGGAATTTTTCAGAATGTTTTGTATAACTATAAATAATAATAATAATAATTATAATTTTTAATATTACAAATTAAGTTTTGTGTGAAATAAAAGAGCAAATTTTGGAAACAAAATTAAAGTCCAAGTATAATATTTAACTTTTCTTAATAAAATAGGTCAAGTAGTTCTTCAAAATATGTTCATGTTTTTGAATAAGCAAAAATCAAAAAAAAATTTTATTTATCTTCGTTTTTTTTTTTAATTGCTGTTAATTCATATGTACTAAGCTTCCTCAAACTTAATTTAATTATTCTATAATTTAATATTTCAATAGAGTAAACACTAAATTATTGTCACGATAATTGATGATTATTTAAAGTATAATATTAAGTTATGATATACAAATTTAATTTTTATCATAAAATGTTAAAATATTCAGTTATACACATATATATGTGACACTTACTAACAAAAAATAATAAAATTGTTCATAAAATAAATGTCACAGCGTCAAAATGTTATAAAAATTTTCCCTACATTTGTATCACATATTCAACTAAAAATACTAAAATCTGAATCCTAAAAATCAAAATATGAATATGAAATAAAACGTAGAAGTATTCAAATTATTTTCAAGCGAGTTTGCTCTGCAAAAATCACACTGCACGGATTGTAATCACTGAAGCGTACGCTGCTCTCAAATTTCATAATTACATTTAAATTATTACATGAAATTATTTAATTACTAAAATTATAAATATATAAATATTTAGTTAATTAAAAATATTATTTTCATTATTAAAATAATATTTAAAATTATTAAATAAAGGAAGCTTATTTTACTGAACCAAAATGTTACTGGAAATCAAGTGATACAATCTCATGTTTATTTTACGTGTACACGAAGTTTGTACGATATTTTTCGTTAAATCTCAATTTGCTTTTTATTTTGATAAAATGCTTTACTTCGTTTTAGAGTTTATTTATAAATTAAAATTATTATAATAATTATTATTATAAATGTATATATATTCGAGATTTTATTTTTTTATTTTTATCTTACTTACAAATAATGAAATTCTAACAACATGGTTTATCGAAAGTCAACTTTCTGAATTATTTATTATATTTTTAGTTTATAAAAACACTAACCAGAAGAGCACCTGAGATATCCGGGTCACAAAACTTGATGAAACTTTGTGATACATTTTGAAATACCAAAAAATAAACAAAGCCGCAGTGGGACGGTCTGAAACTTCGGAATACTCGAGTTATGGATACTTGTACTATTATTATTAAGAAAAACGAGTTCTTGCTTAAAAAGTGAATATTGTCGCCTATACAAGTCCTTAATTTTTCAATAAAAGAAATTAAACTAGAGGCAACAAGCTTCAAATTACCATTTTTAGAATAAAAAATCGATAATTAAGACGAAATTTATGCTTGCATAAAGTTAAGCAGTAAAATCGTACCAAAAATCATTTAAATTCCAACATGCGCAATTTTATAATTAATCAGTGTATTTTTGTTGCTCAACCTGGCTATATAAATGACAGCTTAATTTAATTAACATTTAGTCAATTTTGCTAAGAACCTTTTGAATTCATATACTATTAATAGAATATAAATTGAGAAACTAATTTAAAATATTTCTTGATTAAGTTAAAGTAAAATGTTTAATCAAAATTTATAATAAAAATATTAAAATTTAGTAATTTTTTAAGTTAATAAAGTAAAAATAAGGATTTAAACATTTTTATATTTGTTTTATTGTTTTAGTTATTCTATTAAAGTTTATTAAGAGATATTCAAGGTATATATAATGACGCTTTGATGAATTATGCATTCTCTCAGGTTAAATTATGTTATGTAATAATTATTGATTTATATAAAATTTAAATTTATATTTAAGCGTAATAATTATAAAATATAGATATTTGAATTTTACTTATGCAAAAAGTTAATTTAAATTATAAAATAATAACTCGAATAATTTACGATTAAAATTATGCTTTCAAAATTTACAAAGGGGTGCTTAACTATGTATATTCTGCATTCGGGGTTTTAATCTTCAATCTTGAATCGTAAGTTCTAAGCTTCCTATAGAAATTCTTCTTGAATAATAATACAATAGTTGCTACTACAGCTACAACTTCAACAATATTCATTATAAAAATAAATATTTTAAAAATAAATTTACTAAATCATCACGATCTTTGTCAAACAATTTCAATCCAGTAACCTAATTTCCCTCCATTAATCTATCTCGGGTAAAAAACTTCCCAAACGCGCACATCAAACACTGTAACACAACAATCCATTAACGGTGTTTTCCTCGCGTTAATTATGTATAAATTAGCTCTCGGCTCTCGCCTCGAAATAAATTTTCTTAGTCATGAAATTTGAATTCAAAGCTATTCAACGGGCTCAAGGAAATAAAATACACTCTCAGCGACCCACGCACAGGCGCGTTCGCGCGAACAAATTTCCGCACTCGTATATTTTCGTTTTCGGTCGCGTGCGCGCCGCGCCGGTCACGCAATTGAAGTTGCTACACCCGCCTCCCTGTCTTTGAGTGTGTACGAGTATATACATATATATGTAGGTGCGTGCGTGCTCGAGCGTTTTATTTTTATTTATGGAATACGCTATATAAGCGCGATTCAATTTCGGATGCGCGACGTTGTGTCCGTTATTTTGGCTCTCTCTCTCGGTTATGATTCTTTTTATTTTCTGCTGGACGTTTTTTTTGCGAATGCGAGGATGTGCGCGGATTACCGTTTCATCAATGGTTGTAATTTTGGTATTTATATTTTTGTGGGGGATAGTAAGCTGCTTTCAAGATGTAATCTACTTTAGTGTTTTACTACTTTTTTACTCGGTACATTATGTACCAATAAATTATGATGAATAATAAAATTAAAGAATTAAATTCTACACAATTGTTCATAAAATTAAATATTTATAAATGTTTTTCTTAAATAATATATTTAATCATAAATTAATAAACATCGATCGATGGCTCTTTACAAAAGTTTTACTCAAATATGCTTGGATAAGAACGTTATATAAAGGCCCTCTTTGTACTAATCCCCTAATGAAACAAAAAGAAAAGCAATTCCTGGATATAATGAAAGCTACTGCTATACCAACATTATGAAAATCCTCTATTTATGTCTTTCTTCATTTCTATGTTATCATATTTCACTGAAATTTGTTCCTTGACTTGATAATTAGATAAAACAATCCATCAACATAAAAGTATTAGTCTTCAATTCTTCCACTTACATATACAAAAATTATATACAA
>JAPYZA010007853.1:0-14414 GCA_030522685.1 Eupelmus azureus | reverse complement strand
TTAAAATATAAAAATACGTCAAAATTATTTGATGTTTGAAAATAAAGAAAATAATAAATTATTAATGTCACGTAGAATATTATGTTGTAAAATAAAAAGAATTATTGTTAATTTTTATCATAAAATGTTTAAAACATTCAATTATATATATACACCATCATTCGTTTACCTAAATATCATGATTCGAAAAACTGACGTTAAACAAATAAAATTTATTTAATTTTAAAACTTTTTTCAAAATTTTTTTGTAACCTTTGATTAGGCTTTTTGGCGTAAATTTTTTTGCATCATAATAATATTTTCCCTTCGCCTAAAAACATTACTCAGCACTATTTTTGATAAAAATCACGCTCTCATTCTTATATTGATGTTGAAATCTTTTAATTCAAGTGCAATATTTTAATCAGTAGCCCATTATTATAAAGCTTTATTCAAATAAATATAGATTTCTAAAAAATGTCACTATAAATATTATTACACATAACATTAGTTAATATAAACCTTAAATCGTAAATGCTTTAGTGCATTTTTTTAATAGTAACCTGAATTTATTGTTAAAAGTAGTGACAATATAATTATATTTAGATTTGCATTATACATAATATAATAATATTTCCATTGAAATCTTTTTGTTCAAGAGCACTTCTTTCAAATCAGTTCTACGAGGTGATATGTATTTTATAAGAATGAATATTCGATTATTACCGATTTATTATAAAAAGAAACAAATGAGTTATAACACTGGTCCACTTATTATAAGTTAAATTTATTTTAATGTATCTTTTAAATAATTTAAAATATTTATTGAATTCTGTTCTACTACCCTGGTAGAAATTTACCCATGTAAAATGGTTAGAGGTTAAGAAATAGCATTGAATCCCTTTTTTCTAGGGTTTAGTTAGCCTTAAATGAAATAATTTCTATTAGGGTACATTTTGAAATAATTCTCTGTTAATTAATTTATATAAATTTTATTTGCCCTAAATTATATAAAAAAAAAAAATTAACCTAACCTTTTTTTATGTTTCCGTGACCATAAAAATTAATCCTTTATTTGCATTGTTTTTATACATAATTTTTAATGATATCTTTTAATGAGGTGATGGGAAGCTCTTTTGAATATTAGGTATAAGTCTCACAAATTAATTTTTCTATTCGATATATATGTTGGTGACTTCAGTGTATTTCGAACATAACGGACATTTCGGAAGGTAGCTAAGCTCATATGCTGCTATAAAAAAAACGTAGTAAAAAATAAGAACGCGGCCACAAATCTTTTTTGTATTCGTACAATTCGCAAGAGTATTTTCCACTTTAGAATATGACATTTTTCCGTGTATTTGCATGTATGTATAAATATACGTACGGAGAACAAAAATGATGAGTTTGCATATGATACCCGCAATATTCATGGCTTTAATAAAGAATAAGAAAGTACGAACTTTTTCATAAACTTCCTCTTCCATTAAAATCTATAATAGTAGTTTATTTGTATACACAAATATTCTATAGTTTATTTTAAAAGATTACTCTTTTATATTTAGTCTTACGGTTTTCCGTAATATTTTGCATACGACTTGAAAAAAATGCCAGTACACAATTTCTTAAGAATCGTCAAAAATCCTCAAGTCAAAAAATAAATACATTTTTATTATTTAAGCTTGCATCCGAGTGAAGCGAGAATGAAAAGATCATGTGAAGTTGAAAACACCTTTTCGTTCACATATCGAAACTTATTTTTTTGATGAAATGTAAAGCTTATTTTTATAAAGTTTGTACAACATGTTCTTCTTAAGTATCATTGAATTCTAGAGAATATCATAACTAAAATTATTTTTATTTTCAGAACTATTTCACCTATAAGTACTACTACGTGAAGTTGTAAATAACAAGCTTATAAATAATAGAAAATAATTTAATTTTTCCAACTACATTTGCGATTGCAAATATACAACGACACAACAGTTCAATTCATTGAAATAAGAAACCATCGAGTAGTAATCCATAATATAAACGATGCATTCCTGCGCCATCTCAACAATAAATCCTTGCATTCAAACTTCACTTATCGAAAAAGATTTCAATGAAAATGCACGCATAGAACCGCAATACGAACGTGAGCGCCTCGCCAGTGGAGCACTTGCAGGCTCCTCAGCGCCTGATTTTCCCGGCTCGCTCATAATACAGGAAATAGGCGCCGGAGGAAAAGATATACCCGGCTGATAAATTCACGGGGCGTATAATATCGGGCGATAATTTTCTTCCTTTACGAGAGGCTCTCTTTCTTCCACGTGCGAACCCGATTCCAACGTCAAACAGCGCCGGGCGCATAAATCGGGGCGGGGGCGCGATTTTCAAAGAGAAATAGAGGGAGAGATATTCCCGAAGGCGCGATTTCGCCAAAGTAGGCAGGTGAAATTGAGCTCCTTCCTAGCCGCCGGGCGTTCGTACCGTAATGTATGTATATGCGTGAGCAGGAATGTGGAATTAGGAAGCGAAGAGAGAAGGAAAACGATCGATCAGAGCGTGCATGGGCGTATAATTAATATTTTTCGTGCGCGCTTTTGCAGATCCAGAATATTGCCGAACAGTATTTTTTGATACATTTTTAGTCATTTTTAGTGTTGTTACAAGATTATTATAGTTACTGAGCTGACTTCAGCGATTTATTAAAAAATATTGGTCAACTATAAAGCGTTTCAAAAATATTCTTTAAGCTTTAAAAATTTCTGTAATCTTTCTTTAACAAATTAAGTATATAGTTACAACAATTTTTAAGTGATTTTACCTTGTAACTTTTTCTTCGTCACCTGGCTTCGGCGTAACTATAATTACGTCAATATTATGGTAATTTGAATTTGAGTGACGAAACATCATCTAAATTCGAACCTCCTAATATTTACTATTAGTTAATTTTCTAGTTCAAATTCAAACCACTATAACTTTGGATTAAATAAAGATTTGATTAGTATCAAAATGTAATATATCAATATCATCAATAATGTCAATAGCGAGAAACCTTTCCTCGTGTTCACTCAAAAAAGTGCTTGGTTAAAATATAATTTGTAGCTCCTACGAAGTGTTTTGTTATCTTTACAAGGGTAGTGTTATATTGACAACTATTCGGACTTCGTAAACTTTTTTTTAACAAAAAAAAATTGTAAGAATTACAAAGTACTTTGTAATTACTTAACTTAACTTGGTGTTATAGACAAAATTTTTTAACAAAATACACTTTTATAACCTTTACCAATTAATTGGTTAGGTTCTGGATGCCAAAGTCAATTGGTAAATATAACAAATTAATATGTTGTACTTCCCAAGTATGTTTTTGAGTGTTGATGTTTGTACCAGAGCGGAGCGAAGGATAAAAGGCCATACGAAGTTGAAATCATCTTCTCTTTAAAAAACTAACGAAAAATAAGCTCCGGAGGTGAATTAAATTCGGTTCAGAATTGTGGACCCACACTCACATGCACGCACGCATTTGAGTATATATGTAGATATTTTTTTTAACTAGTGCATTTCGATATTAAATGCTTAAAAAATATATCTACATGTTTATTCAAACTTTGTCTTACTAAACTGACGATTTCTCTGGTGTAATGTATTTATCAAAATAAGTATAAATTAAGAATTTGCAGAATTAATTCAAAACATTTTATATTATTTAAATGGCCTATTTACGTGAAATCGAACTTAAAAATACTTTATAGATGGTCAATTAAATTTAAATTTTAACTCTTTCAAGAGATATAAAAATAGATAGAATCTACATTCTCATACATATACTGATAATAATAATTAATGTGCAGTATTATATCGACATTTTAAAAATAATAGAAAAGATTAAACTTCAAAGTAAACGGTTCGCTTGGTAAATTATAAAGAGTAAGATGAAATTAAAATTTGAAAAAGGGAAGGTGTCCACTTTTCATAAAATTTTATATTAATTCCTTGACCGCCTTTTAATATTACAGTAGCAAACCCGCTATTATGTTAATTTTTTATAGAATAGAAAATTCTCTAAAATTGTTAAAGTATCAATAATGTCGAAATAGTATTCCTTGCACTGAAAAAAAAAATTCGTACCGTGTGTATATGTGTATTCTAAACTACTTTCGAGATAAATAAATAGATGTTTTTTATAGTGAATTACTAAGGATTTAAATCATTGAACATAAAGCCAAATCGACGAATATAAAGTAAAAATGTCAAAAAATAACGTGAAAATGTCAATAAATAACGTAAAAATGTTTTAAAAAATAACGTAAAAATCTCTGAAATAACGGCTAGTTTCTTGTGATAAAAAAATTCTTATACTTGGCAGCGTTGGTGGTGGCGAAATCTATTTACAATATGTACAGTAATATTTTTCAAATAATGATAGTTAAGTACTAAATTATTTAGATTCCATTAGAGAAGTCCATTCATTCGATAGGATACTATCTTAGGAAACAATATCAAAAAACATTTTTTCTCAGCACAATATAGTTGGATTTTATAATAAAATAATTTTAAAAGCTTCATATTAAAATATAACAAAGTCAATACATCATTGAATCACAATTTAATTAGAACGAAAAAAACTTATGCATTGTTTACGGACTTCTCTAGGTATAAAGCAGAACATCTATAAGATCTCTTCTTGATAATGTCTCTCTCATTCTCTACCGCTCTCTCCCTCTCTCTCACTCTCTCTCTCTTTTCCTCTCTCTCTCTCTCTCTATGTCTCTCGTTCTTTCCCTCATTATCTCACTCTCTCTTTGTATCTCTGTCTCCCTCTGTCTCTCTCTTACTATCCCTTATTACTCACTCTTTCTCTGTCTGTGTGTCTCTCTCATTCCCTCTATCACTCCCTCTATCGTCTTCTCAATCTCCCTCATTTTCTCTCTCTCTCTCTCTCTCTCTCTCTCTCTCTCTTACGCTTTCCCTCTATTTCTCTCTCTCTCTCTATCCCTCTTTCGCTCCCTTATTCCCGCACTTTCTTCTTACATTCTTTCCCGCATTCTGGCAGTCTCTCTCTCTCTCTCACTCTCCCTCATTCTCTCTCATTCTCTCTCTCTGTCTTTCTGTCTCTGTCTCTCAGTCTTTCTGTCTCTCTCTCTCTCTCTCTCACTCTCCCTCATTCTCTCTCTGTCTCTCTCTATCTTTCTGTCTCTGACTCTGAGTCTTTCTGTTTCTGTCTCTCAGTCTTTCTGTCTCTCTCTCTCTCTCTCTCTCTCTCTCTCTGTGTTTCTGTCTACCTCTCTTCCTCTCTCTAAGTCCTTTGCGTCAGAAGAAAATAATTACAGAGGCGGACGAGCACATAGAACCGGAGCCAAAAACTTTCTCAACAATAACCGGCCATCGCTCTTGGCCTCCGTACACCTCGTGCAGATACGCATCCGTAGTTATGAATTTATGTGCCCTTTGTTGCGCTCAGAAAGCCGGAAGGGGAGCGCGTATATATATAACAAGCGGAGCTTCCGAGAGAAGAATGATGGGGAGGGGGAAGGAGCTCCGTTGGGGGAAGACTGCGTTGTTTTTCTTGGACTCGGCTTTTTCGGTTCGCTTGTGACTTTTCAGATTCAAATATCGCGATTTTCGGGACTGGATTAGCGCTGGATAGTCGCTCTGGGTTATACAGCCACCTAAAGTGGAAAATGGGAGCTCATCGATCTTGGTTATTGCTGATCCCCATATCTTAACGAAACCATAACTCATCACTGATCCATCGCGAATCAATCACTTTTTATCGCTGTGAGCCTGCTTAATGCGAGTAATATTCCGAACCCGCTGACTTTTCCGATCTACCAGGGATTCACGACGCATCTTGGACAGTAAGAGTGCTATCGAGCTTTCAAGCTTACACTCAGTCTCCGAGCAGAATCTAGAAAAGCCTATATTCGATTCTTTTTATAATTATGAAAATTATTGCAATCCGAATGGTGTGTCTTTATTTTTATTGTACTGAATTAGACTTCATCATGTTTCTCTACGCAATTATTTCTACATCTTCTTGTCAGAAAAATCGGTTATTAGATTCTATGTTTTCTATTGTTGTCACAGACTCGAAAGTCGATGTACTCGAAAAGTCGCTGACGGGCGGACGATTACTTTTCTGGTTTCGTCCGACCATCAAAAAGCCATTTCCGCATCGCGTTTCTGCAATAGCTCGGATCAATAAAACGTACGTCGTGTAATTGGATTGACATTCGTAAAATACGATAAACCGATATTTGTCATAATAACTGCTTTTTCTGACTTGCCTTATAAAGAGCTTATCTCATCAGTATTTACAATATATTTTTTCTATTGTGCACAAAATATAAAATTTATAATTCTCATTTCATGAGAATTCATAAAAGTAATAAATAAATGCAAGAACATTTACTGTGCGTAAACAGCAACATCTTCGTTCCTTGAATTCATATTTCAACAGCAATAAACCTACTGCACAATCTTCTATTCATAAATTTCCAAAAACCTCCTCTTTCTCTCTCGGAACGAAACCGAGAAGCATTTTCCGAAAATTCCAAGACTTTTGCTGCGCGCGAAAAAAGCAATTGCATCGCTCGCGGCAAAAGAAAGCCCAAGAACGAGCAAGAGTAACTCACGAAAGAACAGCGACGGCGAAGTGACGCGGTCGGCAAGCTAACTGGACGGCTGCGCTATAGTAGCGGACTGGAGTGAGCCAAACGCGCGACTATTATAAAGCAGAGGGAGTAAAGCTCGCACGACAAAGGCCGCAAGTTTCATTGCAAAAGTCGGCTCTGGAATTTCTTCTTTTCCTCTCTCGCAGGCCGAGCAAATGGAGAAAAGAGGGAAGAGCGCAAAATAGGCGAGTCGCGTGATGGATACGCGAGGAAGAGAGAGACACGGAGCTTTACAGCGAAAAGAGCTCGCACTACTACTACACGCGATCGGATTACATTGTTTTTTATAATCCGCGCGGGGTGTGCATTGTGCAGTCTGGATTCGCGATCACCGCACAGGTAGCAAGAATAGGAGAAAGCCTGAAAAGGTCTTTTTTTCCCAATGGGTCGAGGTATTTACGCGCTCGCTGAATGCTCTGGCTCCGAGATATTGTGAAAGTTTTTGAATGGATTTTTTACAGATGCCCGAAGTGTTCTTTTCTAAGTGTAAATAAGCTTGCGACTGTGAATGCTTTAATGAGGACTTTTGGATAGGATTAATGCAGAGTTTTGTATTATAATTTGATGACAGAAATTCGTTTTGTGACGGAATTCTTTGTTGTGAACGTAAAATGAATGGTAAGGAAGGGTTTAATTTGTACGTTAATCTTCTAAATCTATAGAATGAAAATATAATATATATGTGTGTATAATATATAATTTTTGTAAGATATTATTATAATTTTACGACTTGCTTGCGTCTTCAATAGTTAATTAATGAAGATCATCATTGCTTTAAACATAGTTTAAAATAGAAAAGTAAATTCGAACTTAGAAAATTCATAAATACTATATAAGATCTGAAGTATAAAGCATACCAAAGACCTATTTAAAAAGTAACGAATGCAACACCAAGAGAAAAGTAAAGCACTCCATATAACGAATTTATCTGAAATAAAGTAGAAGCACAGATTAATGCGTTATCTGGCTTTAGAGAACAGTAAATGAAAAAGAAGAAATAAAGCAGCACACGTATATAGAAAACTGTAGGATTGCTCGAGGCGCCAATTTCCCTATTCTAAAAAACACACGTACGATTATCCTCTCTACTGCCTTCCCCTTTTGCATTATTTTCCCTTTAGAATTCTAAGGGGCTCGTTCAATGTAATGGAGATAATTAAGCCCTTGATTTTCGAACTCTATCATTTTAATCTTGATAAATTTGCTAATTTTAAAAAAACAATATTTATTTAAGATTAAAATATTATGTATACGTATTTGTTAATTATATGTTTTGTTCAAAAAATTAAAAGTTAATGTTTGAAAGAAAAAGGATTTGTGTATTTAGTAGTTAAAATGCAGGTTCAAATAGATTAATAAATACGATTTTCATAATTACAATTTTAATTAAAACTCATTTAAGTTTAAATAAAAAATTAAAAGAAACACGCAGACATACAAATTCTAGTTTAAAAGTGACTGACTTATAAGCAATTTCGTCAGTTAAAAAAAAAAGAAGAAAAAAGATTCTACATCAACAGATAACTAACGGTTGAATCGAAATCGCCGGCCCGCAGCTTCATCAAGATAAATAATTAAACAAATCTCATAAGCTTCCGCAAAATCCGTGCCCGTCACGCAAATTCCGGCCCTTCTCTCCACTTCTCGCTTTGTTACGAGTCCCTTCCGGTTGCCTTCGCTCCAATTCAAAAGGCTCGCGCGAGTACGTTAATTTATTTCCCTAGCTGGACTCTGAAAGGCACCTGTGTAATCTTCCTGGGTAAAGAAAAGAATGGGATGAACTTACAAAAAAGGGCTTTTGAAACGCAGAATCCTTTCTCTAAACTGTTATTTCTAGACCGAGCGTAAATTCATTTCTTAAGGTCTAGTTTAAAATGTTTCAATAAAAAATAAGTTTAGCAAGTATTACGCTAAAGTGAGCAGCAGATTTTAGGATTTGACGTTAAAGATTACAAGATACTTCTTTGTAGCTGTCACATCTGGTCCTTTGTACAATTCTTTAGTTTCTTGAAACAAAATACGCAAAATTGTTATTTCAACATGTGCATGAAAAAGGCTATTTTAAAAACTTCCACATAATACTTTCTGAATTAAAAATAAATGGACGGTCAAATTTTTGTACATAGCGGGAGAGAAAGTAGAAGCGATAGAAAAAGTACTTCACTATAAATTTGAAAAAATTTGCAAATTTTGAAAATATTTGGAAATTTTAGAATAAATTAAAACATTTAAAAGTTAAATAATATACACAAGTGTTCATATAAGCATGAGCTCTTGTTTAACAAGGCACAGTGTTTAACAATAAAGAAAGTGGCCTTCGGCGCTCATGAGTCCGTATATAATATAATCCTCGATAGAAAAATTCAATTTTCTTCCCTAGTTGCACAATATACTATGTTTTGATTGATTTATTTGTTTGATGGCACTCTCTTTCACTAAAATTTCTGAAACTGTATACTCTTTTTTTATACTCTTAATATTTTCTACATCTTGTCATAGGTTCGCTGAACAGTATAATCATTTTTATCAAGACTATCATTAAAAAAATTCAGTTTTGCATCAAAATTAAAGATATATTTTACTTTTCACCGCTTTCATTCTATAATAATACAGTATAAGAATCTTTCTCACTGAATAATATCGAGCAACCGAGATAATTAACTTAACCATTCATTGTAAAAGTCCTTAACCAATTTGATCGTAAACCACAACGCAACAACAATCGCCACGACATTAGCATTGTTAATACAGGCTCATCGCACAATTCGGCTAAGTCGTAGCTTGAATCGATTGGAAGCGTGAGGGCACAAAGTGAGAGAGAAAGAGAGAGAGAGAGACGGGGAGGCCGGAGGTCGATTTGCCTAATGCATCTAGGGGCTCACCTCGGTAAAGCGGTAAACAGGCGCCAAGCGGCGACGAGATAACTAGCCCCGCCAATGCACATCAGAAATCGGAGCGAAGTCACAAGGCACCCCCCATTTGGGGATGTGGGTGCATACGCGTATAGCCACTTGATTTGATTGGTTAATACTTTTGAGCTTTGGAATTTTGAATTCAGTTGACTAAGTATTTATTTTAAATGTTATTTTTTTTTAAATTAAATATAAATATGTTATTTTTTATTTATTTACTTTCACTTTTGAGTAAATATGAAATATGATTTAAAAATTACCTTAATTGCAAAATTCTCAAAGCTTATTGAAAATATATTTCCAAACAAACGTTTGTGCTATTTAAAAAAATGAATAAATGTAATTTTTTATTCGTTTGCTTTTAGTAACTTTTTAAGTTAGTATCTCATCTGCTTTGATGAAGCAAAACTGAGAGTTTTTATATTCTTTTTCATTCACGCATTTTAAAAGAAAATTTTCATTTTAAGAAAACTTTTTCTGTATCTATGTGACTTTAAATGTTCATGAAGCTGAGGGGTACTCTTCCTGTATTTATTCAAGTAAGCTATACTTTCATGGATAAGAGTGCTATTACATGTCACCATTAATTGAAATTCACGTTTTAATGCGATTACATGTATAGCAGGACATAATTTAAATAGATTTACAGGGTGCTGTAACCCGGCTAGTCCAAATTTCTATTATTTAAATCATTTACAAGATTCAAAGCAATTCTATTTTAGTTGAATGCTCTTACTTGAGAAGATCCCTAACGAGGGCGTTAACACTGCTTAACAGGCTGGAGAATAAAATTATACTAGGTTTCTAAAACATTATGTTTATATTTTGTGACTGGAAAATACAATCTATGGAAATAATGTATGCGTCTGACGACGTTCAGATTTTAATTGTTCTATTTAAATCTGAATGATTAAAAAGCCACTTATACTATCGTGAACATACTTCCACTTACGCGATAACTGGAAGCATATTCTCGTAACATAAATGATTTTTTACTTGATTAGATTTACATAATCAATTCTTCTTTTTTTGTAATAATTGTATTGTTACTAAATAAAAGAAGACGGATGTACGGAAATGATATAATAATATCGATTATAATTAAAAAATGATAAAATCAATTTCTATTGTTATGAAAGCAAGCAATCCAAATTAATTTTATGTTTAAAATTATTGCTCAGGCTATTGATATTGCAATTATAATATATTGAATTTACGTATTTACAGTTATTTTATAAAAAATTGTCTGAAAAAAAATTTGGAATTAAATGATAATCATTAATATTATAACTATATTACAGAAATGGTGGAAATATCAGAAATTGCTAATTACTTTTGAGTAGTATACTAAAAATTTGCTCATTAGCAGTTTTTAAAAGGTTTCCTTATCGGTTCAAACTTGGTCAAACTAGATTATGGAAAGAAATTTCAAGCGATTTCAACATAAACACTTTTGCGCTTTTGATTTATACTATTCTGAGCAAAACTATGTTTAAAATAGATATACGAATAACTATAACTTATGATCTCTTGGTAACGCCTATACGAAATTCCTATAACTTTAATGCCATTTCAGCATAACTATTTTACGAATGCTTTGTTTTTAGGTTATACCTATAAGCACATACTTAATAGGACAGGAATACAATCTAAGCGCATGAGCACGGCGTTTTCTCAAAGCAACAAGAGCGCCGAAAATTAGGAACTATAATTTCGCATAAACTTCATGCTAAAATGGTAATAGAGTTATACGAAGTTTGTATAACGACATACCTTTCTGAAAACACATGAATTCGAAAGATAATAGCTCTGATACAGCGATGGTAAAAGAGTATAAAGACAATTATGCTGTAATAGCTTGAAATTTCTTTCCGTGAATAGGTATCTAAATATCAAAATATAGAAAAATAGTTTAAATTAATTTTGTTTAATTTATAATTTATAATAATAATTTAAAGTTCTAATAATGTTTTTTTTTAACTTTTTTAGTTTTTTAGTGATTATGAAATGTTTACGTTTTTCATCAGTACATTTTCATTATTATCTTTGTACTAGTGTAAATTTAGTTCGAATCACTGTCTGAAAAAGATAAATAAAAGCTTGTTTTCTCTAAATTTAAAATAATTTTTAAATATTAAACATTGAATATTAGTTTAAAAAATGTTTAAAAAATTCTAATATCTGTAGTTTTTTCTTTATTTTAAAATTTATAGAAACTTATACCAAAGTTTGATCCAACTTGATTTGATTGCCTTGATTTTGTAAAATTGCATATTATATATTGTATATTTCTATTGTAAAACTACATCACGAATTAGTCTTATTATTGTATAAAAAGCAAATTCAGATTTAAATTCATCGTTCAAATTCAAATTCTTCTATATCACTCTAACACAAAATAGTTTGCGCTTATGAATGATAATCAGAATTATCTATTATATTTTCACTGTAGACTTCACTATAAAAACGTGCAGTATCAGACAGACGAAAAGAAAAGTGTTTTCGCATTTGACAAACATACGCCGATGACTTTTTCATCCGAATAACTTCTATATAATTCACAATGGTGACTATAAGCACTTTTATTCGATTTCCGAGAAATGTTTTGCGCGCGCGTGAAAGTCTTTTTTATCGGAAATTCTGTCTCCCTTGCAAAGTCCTTGAAAGTTTGATTTTAGTTTAACTTTGAAGAAACTAAAAATTCGTGTCGATAAGAAACAACTTGAATTATAAAAAAAAAGAACTAACACAACAAATAAATAACACTCTGGAGCATTTTCTAATATATAACTGCTCTCTTTCGCAAAAACTCGATTGAGCACTAATGTTGTATAATTTATATAGATCCTAAGTGCAAAGGGCTTAATTGTTTTCATGACCGGGAATGATTAGGCCGACTTATGCGCAAGCATGCGTTTTCCTCATGGCCGACTTTTTCGAGATCACATTTTTTTCTTCTATTCCTCACCGATAATTTACACGCTTATAATATGGTAAAGAGTTTGTCATTTCAGTATGAAAACATATTTTTTTCGAGGAGGCTGTCAGATCTCAAATCGCAAATTCGAATTTCAGAAAAGTGAACTTGAGCAATAATGAGTTTCACAAACCAATCGAGCATTATGTACGCGTGACATTGTTAAAAGTAAGTTACAAATTTCTCGTAGACTCACAATTTTCGGCGTCAATTAACCATACGTAATCAACTATTACAAGGCAATAAAAATATTATTTTCACCAACCAAGCGCGAGAACATCTCCATCAATCAACATCCGCCTCTCTTCCTCAACTACAATTCCCATTCACAGAAGCTATATACTTCGACCTTACCAAAAAGCCACCGAGAGAGCCCCTCGATCCCACTCTAATACACGAACTATACGTATACTATTATTAGTACTGCAACTCCGAGGAGCGCTCGGAGTACACGAGGCGAGCAACCAAGCCGGGGAGTCCGGCAAGCGGCTTGCCGTCGCGCCCAAGCGAACATCCCAAAGCCTATAGAGCAAAAGCTGCCATTCTCCATATTATCGTCCTCGCGGTAGCTTCTTACATATATGTATATATACTAACGCGCACGTCAATGAACGGCGCCGCGCGACACTCTATACGTGAGCCGCACCATGCAAGCTTCCTCCGCGTCTCGCGTATGTATACATATAAAAGTGTACGCGCGCGCAGCAAGACGGATCCTCTGCTCCGGCTTTCTCAGAGGATCGGGAAGCCCCTTCGAAGGAGGGCTTAGGATCTAGGCAAGTAGACAAAGCCTGGCGAGCAAGAGAAAAGGAGAGAGAGAGGGAGTTTGATTGATGCATCGCGGCGCGTTCTATTATCGCGATGCAGTGTCGTCTAAACAGACACGATTCGGCGATATTGAGCAGGGAGCGTAGGAGAGATTCGACGAGGCAGACAGAGACAGTGAGAGAGAGAGAGAGAGAGAGAGAAAGAGACAGCCAGGCAGAGAGAAAGAGAGGGAGCTAGAGGGAGGGTGAAGCCGCCGATCGAAGGACCGTAACATTTGTGCAGTCGCCAGAACTATCCCTCACACGACCAAGATACACCTCACTCACCTAGCCTTTTCCTTGCTTTTCTTATTCAAGCTGTGCGCAGAGTCGCTCTTTTCCCTTCTCGCCGGCTGCTTTGCTCCCGCTGCCTATATATTCATGGCATACAACACAGACACACACGAGCGCGCGCGCGCGCGCGACGAAAATAGCGCGAGTGCCGAACGAAAGCAAGCCTCGACCGCGGCAGCACGGCTACTACTGAGCTTTCGCCGAGCGACGGAGAGAGAGGAGAGAAAAAGAGAGATGAGGGGATAGAGGGAGGCTGTGCGCGCAGGACCCGGCGGCTGCGGCGCGCTGGCGGCGCGCGCCTGCGTCGAGGAGGTGAGGAGGCTCCGCGTCTGACGGGTTATTCGACCGTCATAGATGCGCGGTGAGGGAGAGTGAGCTTTGAATGGAGGTTTGTGTTTTGGAAGGCGAGCTTGAGACTGGGAAAGTTGATGGGGAAAGGGAGAAGATAGGTGCTTGGTTTCTTTTTTTCTGGGAGGCTTATTAGACGATGATTTGGATAGGATGGTTTGATTTAATTTTGGATTTATTATAAGCAAGATAAGAAAGGTCATAAGCTTTGAAAGACGAATATCTAAGCGTGAATATAAAGTAAATTTTATATTTATTTTTTTGTAAGTATCAGTTTTGTAAGTATACATCTTTTAATTTTAATGCTTCTATAAGCGGTGATGTACAAACTCCGAACGTATTTTTTTAAGGGGGCCAGCCTGGGTTGAATCGACTGAAAATGAATAAAACATTTATTATGATTTAAAATAGTATATCATAGCTTTTATTGATATAAATT
>JAPYZA010007849.1:5488-24871 GCA_030522685.1 Eupelmus azureus | reverse complement strand
AAAACGATATCAGCTTCTCTGTTTTTGAGCTTTCTAAGGGATGGTGTGTATGCTTTATTGGCGGCTAATGATGATATTTATGTGTAAAAAAAAATTATCAGAAGGGCAACTAAATTGTTATAAACTCATTTATGTATGCATGATATATGTTGCAAATTGTAAAGTATTCAACTAGATTATTTTTCTGGGTGAGAGCAAAGAAGTTGTTTATCATACTTAGAGGAGTATTTTTGGGTTATGCAAGTTTTATTTTTACCTATATGGTGCAGTGGTTTCCTTGAAAAACTTTCTTTTTAAAATTTACCTGCAACAGAAAAAAGAAATAAAATCAATACAAGCTGGCTACCAGGATATATTAAAATTAATAATGAATAATTATTTTTTGTCAGTAAATAATAACGTGATATTTAACTGTTAAAATAATCTCGGTAAAATCTATTCCAAAATTAATAAAAAACACTATAAAGAAGTTTAAATTACTACATCAAATTGCATCTCCAAACGACTACAACACTGCCATTTCGTCCACGATAATATCACAATCAAAATCCCCACTGTCTCTCCCCCATCAAGTCCCAACAAACTACCACACCGCATCTCCCAAGCATTCGATAGCCAAATTTCTCCGTCCTCACAAATTCATTTCACCGTTACCCAACCCACACGCCCCCCCCCCTCGATCCACTTCATAAACTCGCTCAAGCTATCTACGCAAACTCGTTGCAGTTTATATCGGCGACAGCTCGTAAAGGCAGCCCAGCGAGCTTGCAGAACAATTGAGCTGACCGCGGATATGCCAAAAGGCGCTCGTTAAAATCCCGCGGTCATATAAGGATTTACGACTGTGTTGCCCGGGATGCGCGCGTGCAGTTCGGCTCCTTTGATCGCTGACTTTGAAATTAGCGCGCTACGTTGCTCGACGCCTGCGCAGTGACGTAAGATTATTTTTTTTCTCTTTTGCGGAAGAATCGCTGTAGAAATGTTTGCGTCGGGATTCGGGGAAGGCGAGGGTATCAAGCGTCGAAGATGAATAATGCGGGCGTCTGCAATTTTTCACTTTTCCGAAGACGCGTGGGGCGGGTTTCTTTTAAAAATACAAGGAACTGTTGTCGGCGCGTGGTCCTGTTTGATGTTTGCCGTTTGATGTTTCCTGCCCGGCGCTTCATTGAAATTCACAAGAATTTCAGTTTATAGTTTTAGTTCGGAGAGTCTGTGGAATGATCAAATATGCAGTAGATTTAAACTCGAGTTTTGGATTAAAAATTTTTGATTGTTTGTTCAAATTTTCCAAAAGTGTTTTTAATTGGTGAAATTTGTTATAGTTTCGGTAAGCTAGTGGATGACAAAATATTACATTAATTTGTAACATTTTTTATATAGATGAAATAACAACATCTTTATCGTCTGAACTTATTAGGAAGTTCCCCTTAGGCTTTTTAAAATTTAAAAGAAATGCATCATCTCTAATTTTCGTGAATGATGCACAACGCAATCTTTTAAGCAGTTTCCTAATGCATCAGAAAGTTGACATCATGTCTTGCGTTGTTCATTATTCAAACAAACAATGAACCTATTTTTAATATCCACAAAAATGTCCTATCTCATAGCAAACTTTCTAAAAAGTTCATTAATATCAAAGTTTTAACGGTCTATATAAATACCCTCAAATATTGATTGACGGGTCCATCAACCGGAACTTCATCACTGCAATAACCGTTGCCCTGCGATTAAACGAAGCCTTGCTATCGACAGAATCTCTCCCGCCAAAAACAATACCAACTAAACCAACTACCAATCCTTCAAACGCACTAAAAATTCAAAACCATCTCTCTCCTCCAAACATCGCGAAATACAATTTTTCCACTCCCTTATGCATCGCTCTCAGCAGGACGTCAAGCCGGTATTAATTTGAAGGTGCGAGCCGGAACGACGGCATCTCGCCCATTCAGTCAAAACTATATATACGAGCCACGACCCAGCGACCCTCGAATGCCTGGCGTCGCTTAATGCGGGCTAAGTGGAGGCGCTTGCGCGCATAGTCCGCGGGGCTGCGCGAGAGCAAAGGGGGTCAGAGAGTTGGCCGTTGTGCTGGATAGCCTCCGAGCGCTCGAGAATTGTAAAACTTTTTTATGCCGGCGATTTTTTTTTCTTTTTAAGGATTTGTTGCGCTTTGCCGGAGAAATGTGACTTTTGCAGTCGGCTCCGTTTTTCGAAAGGGATAATGGATCGCGTTCGTGAGTCGTCATTCTATTATTGTTCGATCCAGATGCGAAGGAGAGGATCAATCTACTTATCCGTAAAGACATAAATCAGGGGAGCAGTAAGGCCATTGACGTCGTATTGAAATGGATATGCCTTGACGCGGAAGTCCGAGCTCTTCAATTACAGCCTCCGAGCTTTTCCGAGTGAAACTACTCAGTGTCCGATTCTGTGTAAGAGCGAAGCTGAATTATTTAAGAGCAAAAAAAAGAAGCATTGGTCGTTCCAGCACATTCGAGAATTACATTACGATGCATGCATGAATCAGAATCACGCACATTTCTTGCAAAATTGCCAGTAAGAGAGCTCACGAGTTTCACAAAGCGCATGAAATTTTCAAGAGCGCAATTTATACTCTCACTGCTTCTAGTCTCTCTCTTGGTCCGTGCGTCCCGCTCGTCCCCTGGCTGAACTTTAGAAAGGCCGACGGGCTATAAGTGAGAGCACTTTTTCATTGTTGCAGAGAGAGAGAGAGAGAGAGAGAGAGAGAGAGGGAGAGAGAGAGAGAAATATACAGACAGAAACGAGGCGTTTGATGCAGAGTTCGCACTCTCTGTCTTTCTCTCTTTCTCTCGGAGGGAACCACTTGACCGTGCGACGACCGTTACGAAGATCTAGACTCTTGATGTTGGCTAGCTGTCGGTCGCGTATGTAACGTGTGCTACGTGAAAAGCGTTTGATGTTATATTACTAGTTGATTTTAGGTATAATATTGCAATTGAATAATTTAAACGTACTTTAAATACATTTTATGATGCATATTAGTGTAAGAGTGGAAGTGCGATTGTGGCATATTATTATGAGAATATACAGATCAGAATTTTATAAAATTTTGTAAAGTTTCAGAAGTTAAAATGAAATATTACACAAAAATTGTAATTTTATAAAATTGTAACAGTAAGTAACGAGAATCACGATGAATTTCTTATTATTCAGTAGTTTAGTGTTTGCATATGGTAGGTTTAATTACGAATTTTAAATTAGTTTGTGATTTAATTATGAGTAAAATATGGATTTTTGATTTAGGGAGTGTATCAAAGTGCATTCAGGAAAATCAAGAAAATGAACACTACAAAAATGTGACGTTCGGTGATATTCCATTTCAAGTATGTCAAATAACTTTATAACTGGAATTATTAAAGCTTATTTAAATTAATATAAATTATTATTTATGTTGATATTGAATAACAACTACTCTATCATACTTCTAATTTTCTAAAAATGATGATTTTAATGTTTCATTGGTGCATCTAAGTGACACAGAAAAGTTAATCGTTAAAATTACCGAAATGTCACACTGTATGATTTGACATTTTAAAGATACAAAAGCCCTCAGTACATATTTAGATTTTAAATATGGTCGTTACACTGTAAGCTTTTTGATATTTAAAAAAAATTTGAAGTTATTTATCTTATGATTATTGATACTTTATATTATATAGTATAATAATTATTTTTTCCAAGAAATAACAGTAATTTAAAATAAAAAAAATAGTTTTACAATAGAATTTAAGTTTTTCGTCAAAAAAAGTAATAATTATCCAATATTCTTTTAAAAGAGAACTCAGAATTCAAACACGGTAATAACCTAAAAAATTTTCCAAATAAAGTTAAAATCGTCGTCATTCCTACGTTAAGGCGACTTCGGAGGTTAGGTTAGGTTTTATTTCGTAGTTTACAAACTACTGGAAGATTAAAAAATGCTAAGAATTTTGTAAATCAAAAGAGTATTTTGTAAACTACAAAATGAGACCTATAGCCTAACTTACGTAGTCGCCTTAAAAGCTTATATTTCAAAGTTCTAGCAACGCTTCTGAGACAAACGGCTATTTTGCTTAATATTGCCTTTACAATTTGCATATTAAAGATTTAGCGTGATATTTGAAAATATTCGTTTTTTTAATCAACTTATATTTTAATTGTAATTAATTAATTAACTTTTTATTTAGGTAATATTATACAGCAGCTCTCAACACCTACTTTGGGGTGGAGCCATTGTTAATGAAAAATGGGTGGTAACTGCAGCAAATTGTATGAAAGGGTAAACATGATTTTTATAAATTTAAAAAAAATAATTTATGTTTCTCTAATATTGTTGCTGTAATACAATAAGTAATAATTCTTAAATTGGACAATAAGTTACGTGCATATAGATTTACAATTAAAACCATTAATATCTACTTTTATGATAAGTATTTTACAGATAAGTATTGTACTTTAGTTTGGTATCATTATGTCTTTTTTATGTTGAATCGTATAAACTGGTAAAAATAGATAAAAAATCAGCTCATTTAGATTGTTTTGATATAAATAATATATTAAATATTAATTAAAAGTTATGCCATTTTTCAAATTAAAAGCAATTAATAAGTGGTACTTATTTCTTTGCTAAAAAGCATTTTTCGATATTTCTAGTTATTTGATGAACGTTTCTACAAGTGACCTCGAAGATTGTATTTAAAAAAGGAATTCAGATTAATTGAAATTCAAATTTTAATATAGCACGGCTATAATAAACCGTTCGATAGAATCTTAACTTTAATTGTATTCATAGTGATTAGAAAAATCGAAAACAGAAACATCTACAGAAAACGATTATATTTCTTTAAGTTTGCATATTTAAAACTTTTTGAGTAAAAGATCTTAAAATACTGATTTTCTGTCTAATTAAAAAATTAAAATGTAATATTTGTTGATAAGTTAATGATATTTATTTTCAAATTATTTCCATACATTCTAGATCATCAATATCCGATTTGGAAGTTGTTACAGGAACAATCGACCTTAAAAATCCCCAACAAACATCTAAAATAAAGAAAATAGTAATCCACGAGAAATATGATAGAGATGGGTTGAAGAACGATATAGCTCTCGTCGAGGTAAATATAAAACATCATCTAAATCAAGTCTAATATATAGTATCAAATCATATTACAAATTCTAATTATAATATGGATTTTAAGGTCGCTACTCCTTTAAAATTTTCTGACACTGTAAAACCAGCAGCACTTCCTTTGGCTCACAAAAATGTACCGGCTAATAGTTCCGCTGTTTTCTCTGGTTATGGTGCATTTTCTAGAGATTGTGAAATTGAATTAAATTGTGACAGACTTCGGAAAGCTAAATTTTATGTCAACGACCAGAATGAGTGTCGTAAAAAGTTCGAGGGTTATTGGAACATTACGGACACTCTAATTTGTGCTACTGATCCTTTTATGATTCCAAACGAATGTGGTTGGGTGAGTTTACATATTATTTTCTATAATAACTTTTACAGGATATTAATTATTTCATCTTAAGTAATTTTCAAATTTAGCCTTTATGTGCACTAATAAATCAATGAACATTATTCAAAATTTTATTATAGGGCGAGCCCGGTGGACCTTTGACAGTAAATGGAAAGCTAATTGGAATTATGTCTTGGCCTTTCAAAGGTTGCGACTATTACTTCCCTTATGTCTACACACGAGTGCCTGAATACGTAGAGTGGATTAATAATAATATAAAATAAATTTAAAATTATTGTTGAACTAGAACACCATACATTACTAGAAAGCACCATTTGAGATGTGTTATTAGAAAATTTTAGTAACTAATTAATTATTTATTGAGAATAAAGTTGTAATTAATTACAAAATCAATAGATATATTTAAAAATTAAATAATTAATGTCAAACACATTAAACTTCTACTGGTTTTACATGGATTACCCATTAAAAGTTAATATATACTACTACTAAAAATAAATATTTTAACTGAATATTAACATAATTCAAATAATTGCTAGTAACCTGGAATTTCTCCTTAGAGAACGCTATAAAAGACAGATTAATCCAAACGTAAAGCATGACAGCAATAACAGTGGGATATTTACTGCAGCAATCAAAACAATACCAAGCTCAAACTTTTTCCTCTCCAAGCGCTTCCCCATCGCGAAATCTCGACAAAAATAAAATCCGCGTACGATCCTCTGCAGTGTCACGGAAAAGCAAAACGTTTTCAATAGTAATCCGTCACGTCGGATCCTAACCGCTCCCTCTCTTCCAACTAAAAAAAAAGCAGTTATCGGTAAAAACCAGATTCGCGATAAAATAGAAAAATCACGCATTTTCTCGGTATTCGGGGGCATGCATGCACGTACTCGTCGACACGTCGGCGTGAACAATTGCCTACATCCCGCTGCGGGGAAGCGAGGCATTGCCGTGACAGTTGCGGTCCGGTCTCTTCTCCGAGGTGCTTTTGCACCGCAGCGGCGTATCGCGGCTATCGGTTTCATCTCTCCTGTAACATGAGTTTCGTGACGAGTATCGTGATGTGTAGGTTGTTCTTGAGAATGCGAAGATTTTATTCTTAGGAAGGATAAGAGGTTTTTTCTTTAGAATGGAAGTAGTTAAATTTGTTTTGGAATGGTGAATGTTGAAAAGTTGTTGCATAATTTAATTGTATAATCTACTATACTTAGGTTTATTTAAAATGTTTTTTGAATGAAATGCAAACAATGCAAATCAGTTAAGAAAATTAGATTTTACGTGTGAACGAATGAAGAAAGAATATCTTTTTATTTGAGAATTAATAGAAAATTGGTTATTAATTTATTTTAATGTACTTTTATTTTTCTTTATACCTATTTTTAACGTTTTATGAAATGATTTCATACAATGTAATTATAATTCATCAACGCTTCAATTTACAAATAGAATATATTATACCCATGAACGCAGTGACGTATTAAATAACGGATATTACGTAAATGTAATATAACGCACTGTAAATTATATTTCTTTCCTTTCCAAGTCACAAAATATTTCAGTTATTTTGCGATTACACAAGTTCATGCTTTCAACTCTAGATAAACATTTTTGAACAGCCACATTATACTACCAGTCAATTTTAATAAAGCTTAATGTACCTCCACCCTTCACTCGCATTTACATCAACATACTTCCCGCGCTAGCAAGTTCAAGGAAAAAAACTGATTACAGTCCATCGACGTAAAAAAGACGGGCTTCGTAAAAAGCCGAAAAGAAAAAAGAAATCGCCAGATGATGGACAAGACGCGAGATGAGAAAGCGCGCCAGTCGCAATATCGGAAAAAAAATACCGATGGATTAGTCCTGGGCTGAAAGTCCGTATACATAGAGGCGGCCCTCAGCTTCCGCGACTCCGGAAGCAAGCACGCCGATCACAAATAAGATTTATGGCTCCGATAAAAGCGCCGGGCGCCAGCCAATGCAAACGCCCCCGCTCTTTTCTGGAATACTGTGAAGACAAGAGGAACAGCCGAGGGAAAAGTTGAGCGACCGCATTCTCGTGGAGCTCGTTTTATCAGTATGCTCGTTTCTTATTTTTTCGCGACAGAAAGGCATTTTCAAAAGTGCTCTGTTTGTAATATTGAAAAAGCAATATCTCGCAGACGCTGCTGTTTATTGACTAGCGATGCGTGGGCTTATGGAAAATGATGTGAGATCGTGTTGGATAGGTTGAGCGAATGGTAAGAGACACTTTTTTGCAAAATAAATGTAATGTGATGCAGTGTTATATCGAGAAGTGATAGTACGTTGAATATTGAATTATTAATATTTACACAAGTTGGCAGGATGAATGATTAGCTTTCTAGAATGAAAGTCAATTGCAAGTTTTATTAGCCGACTGAGTATTATTTTCAAAAAAAAGTTATATGTAATAAGTGACAAAAGCATTGTAAGTTATTCAGTTTGCTGCAGTAGTTACTGTTCATTTTGTGGGTAAAGCTTCAGCTAGGGAACAAGATTTCAATTAAGGAGATGAGGTACCAACAACTCTACTCGTAATCTAATATTACGAATGTGCAAAGGGAGCTAATTATAATTGTTACAGTTGCTTGAAATTTACGAAAAGTTGAATTACGGAAAATTTCCGACAAATGTAAAGCAGACTAATTCAATAAAGAGATACTCAATTTCTCTTATTTTCTGCAAATAGGAAAATATGATAACCTTTTATGAACTCTTGTTATATTTATAGAGGCATTATAGCAGTAATCATTCGGTGTAGAATTAATTTAAAACTTTTTGTTTCAATTATTAGCATATTTAGCTGTTTAAAATGAAATATATTATGTATTCTTATTTATTAAACATTATAAATATTCTTATTATTAATTCTTCTTCTATTTAATTCAATTGAGGTTTGTAATTATTATATCAGGAGTATAATATATTGTCTAGGTCAAGTGTGAATTTCAATAAAACTATATTTTAATAGTAACGAATAAATATCTTTTGGATATAGCATTTAGAAATTTAATGCTAAAATTTATGTATCATGCTTAAACTTAGAAGCATATTATTGTCAGTCAGCTGTCATAATATTGGGCAAAAGAATAGAACGTATCTAGTCGTAATCTATTTATAGCTTATGCTATAATTATAGATTGGCAAATGCGAGTTCAGTTGACTGATTTATTACTTATAAATATAAAGCTTAAACCTTTTCAGACTATAAAATACTTTATAATATTGCAATAAATAAAATAATCATTTTAGTTTCCAAAAAAAAATGTTTTTTAGAAAATAAAGTTGTAATAAAACTCTAAACTTCAATGAAGTTAAAAATAAAAATTTTAATAAAAATTATGAAATTAGAATTAGTATCTTTGAAAATTGTAATAAACTTTTTAATTTTTAACGCTAATAAAATTCCTTAAAATTCTTACTAAAATTCTACATTTTTTACTTTGAAAGATCCGTTTACTTTAATAATGATATTTTTTAATTTTAAAAATCCATTTGCCATCATACATGAAAATGTTCCTCTGAGCGGAAATTCCGCTATAATGAACATTTATATATACTTATAAAATTTCTAATAAACCTAAATGCACTTTAAAATAGTCATATTACAGCATTGAAAGAGTTTTCTTATGAAAAAGTGAAAAAAATAGTAAGTTAACTTTATATTGAAGTAAACTTTTCCTTTGAAATTTAACGAACTAAATTTTTCACTGGCATCCACAACTTTTAACACTCCACCATGAACTTTCATAACTCGCGCAAAAAAATCGTTAAATTTACATAAATTCAAAACGCACGACTATATTAAATACTCCATCAACTTCGGCATCACTACGGCATAAGCACTTAAATTCCCCGACCACAACACAAACCCATAGGCGCGACCCTCCACCAAAAAAGCTGAATTTTCCACATTTACCCCGACGCTTTCGGCCGTATCAAACGGGCATTTGCATAAGTAACTCACACACACGCAGCTTCCCGCCGAATTTTCGGCCTCCGAGACAGCCGCGCCCGCATATACACGATCTTCGCCTCATGTAAATGTACACATACGAGATCTACTTGGGCATGCAGCCGAACCGAGGGGGAAGAGAGCCGAGCTGCCTGTTTACGTAGTAAATCACTCTGCGCGGCCCAGGGCCAATAGGAGCCAGGGCCGAGAAGAGAGCATTTTCGCAGGCGGGCCACGTTCCAGCCTCGGCTTCGTGTTATGATGTGCACGCGCGTGTATGTGTGTGTGTGTGGAGGAATCAGCGCTGGATTATATGCTGGTGTGTTTGGGGAGTTTGTGAATGTGGAGAATAGAAAAGTCGAGGGAGTCGGTATGACGTTTGTGCACCCGTATAGAGGACAGCTGATTTCGTGTTAAGTCAGCTGAGAAAAGAGATGTTTGGATGATATTGTTTGACATGGAGGATTAGAGTTGGAGTGGGGTGCTTGGGAAAAAAATGAAAATGTTTGGGATTTGTGATGCTTGTGAAGAGGTTGACGAAAATCAAGAGTAGGTGCATGCGTGCATAACAAGAGGATTTTATATAAAGTAGTGGAGTAGAGAAATTAAAAGTACTTGCACAGAAATACCGGTTTTATTGGACATATATTCTTTCTGTTTTATAAGTTTTATTGAAAAATTTTGAATAAAAAATATGTAGATAATAATTTTTTTTTATTATTTCGAGAAATAACAAAATTTTATACATACAAAAAATAATAAAATTGAAACATTTTCTTTTTACATGAATTAAAAGAAACAATTCCGATCAATCGAAGTACTTTTTTTAAGAACGTGAAGTTCTGCACAAGGTTTATTTACTTAAAATATTTTTACTATAATTTAATTAATTAAGCAGTCGCTACGCGATCGAATGTAGCATTAAACGAGTTTAAAATTCACAAAGTTAAAAAATAATCAAAAAAGAAATGAACTATTTTTTTAAACCAATCAGAAATAGATTTAAATTGTTAACAATTTAAAACGACTCAATTTTTTATGATTCGAAATAAATATAAATTTTTCAGAACAAAATGTACCTATTACTTTTTTAAAATAAGCAATAAGAAAATAAATATAATATGAAATCTCTTCTATTAAATCTTTTGTATCGAAAACTGGCCAACCTAGGACACTGTTCCTCGCAGTTTTTTTATGAATACATGCGAAATATATACAATCAATAATTCGACTTTCCGCTCGTGCGTTCTATCATTTCCTGCATTTTCACTTTCCATTGTGGCTTGGTCAAAGACCCCGGCGAGCTTCGACAATAGCACTCGTGATCTATGCGAAAAGTCGCGCGGATGAATAATGACACTTTTTATTTCGTAAAAGAGTAAAAAAATTTGTCTTTTATCAATGTGTGCTTATGCATAAAATTTGGAATATAAACATTATGCGAAAAAGATTCACGAGCCGTGATTGTTTTTTATTTTTTTGCGGGCTACTGCCGTTGATCTGTGAGTGCATTTTATGCGTACTTATTGGAAAAGCAGCATTTCACGAAGGCCAAACGAGCTACGGGCGGTAATTGCTTTTTTCCATTGATCAATGCGTAATGCTTGGATTGGAATTTAAAATTCCAATGGCCACGCAATGCTATGCATAATTGGGGAAAATTTTTATTTATTTTTCGTATTGATTTGTAACATCTGTAACATCTGCATGAAGTTAAAAATCTGTCTAATTTTAAACATGCCTAATATAATTAATTTCCCGTAAGTAAAATTTTTAAAATTGTTTTTTAATTAATAATCAATTCTCTTCAGTTATCTCATTAAAACGATAACGTGGATAAAAAAAATATGAACTAGAAATAATTTATAAAATAATTCACAGTCACTTACCAAATAATTAAGAAAATTAAAAATTAATTACCAAATTCAGGTTGTAAATTTCATTGCCGAGGTTACATTTTTCATAAAAATTTAAAGAATCTCTGGGTAAATCAATTAACGAGCTTTCTATCTAAAGATACAGATTATGTTTAAAGTTAGCGAAGTACATGAAAATGTTATGTATACTATATCTTATAAAATCAATGGCCCGTGGAAAGCCACAAAGTACACTCGTATCCCTTTAGATTCTATTAAGATGGCTCAAGTGAATTTCACATCATTCATTTATATCTATGAAACTTAAATAAAATGTTTTCTGAATGTTACACTTTCAATTTTTATAAAAGAAACGCCAAATTAACTATTAAATTTTTGAAAAGATTAAGTTTTTTGTAAAAGTAAAATTTTTTGACTTTGTGGAAAACCGTTAAAATTTTTTAATTCAATTAAAAAATAGGATTATATATTAAATTTTATATGGTTGTAATGACTTTATAGTACTAAACTTACCGTCATCTATTAGTACAACGTATCATAAAATTAACAATCGATTCAAACTATACGCAATACACCGTAAACAAATTTTCGATTATAAGCTACAGAACCATCTCCAATATCTAATAAATAAGCGAAAAGTTCGTAAAGCATCACCTCTCTGCATCACGAATATTTCGCAATACTCTCGACGCTGCAAAAATTACCAACACTTCGAGCCGCTTTTAAACGTTACAAAGAGCGAGGTGCGCTTGACATGGGGGGCTAAAACATCGCGCGATAAGCGATAACTGGGTCGGAGATAATGCATCCAGGAGCGGATATACAATCGGATGGGCGCGCTAATTGAATTGCGCGCTGGCTCTTCCCGTGCTCATATATACACGTACTTGCCGAAATTTCGCCTCCCCCGCACGCTGTGTCTTTTCCACGCGCGTACGCGCGTGACATCAATGCGAGGAGCGTGTGCCATTGTCGGCTACTGGGGATGCGAGGAGGTAAGTGATCTGCTGGGTGTTCTATAATGCGTATTGAGGAAAGATCGAAATTGAAATCATTGTTTAAAAATGAAGTATAATGATATTGTTAGGTACATTTTTTGTGTTTGTTGTGAGGAGGTAATTTAAATTGTATTATTTCGACGGTTCCTATTGTCAAGGACATATTCCAGAAACTAATTGAAAAATGTATCAAAGCTTAGACGTATAAGTATGATACGCCTTTCTTAAACGTGTTTCTAGAATACGTCCTTCTATCAATAGGAGCTGTCGATTTCCTCAGTTAAAATAATTTGTGATAAAAAAAAAGAACTTCATAAAAAAAGTTATTTTGTTTTGAAGTATTTAGAATTGAAATTCGAAATACATTAAAAAAACATTCATTTTCGCGCGTGACGGTACGCACGCGTATTTATAAACGTGCAAATATGTGTGCATGCGCGTGCGAGCATATATATGTGAGTAGCTACATTGATGTAATATATGTTCAGATTTTAATCTAACAAGTATTTTTTTGTTTTTTGATAACGAAAGCGGCTCAAAATCAATATTTAAGACTGCTTGACGGATTTTCATTTAACCACAATTTTCACTGAGTTTTTAACATTTTCATTATTGATTTATAATGAGAATATATAGTTGATGCTTTATAATATTATTATTTCTGTAATGAATTTAAATCATTTAATCTAAAATTATACTAAAACAATTATTGAAAGTAATTTTTTATTTTTATGAGGTTTTAGGAAATATTTTTATAAAAAATTAAAAAATTAATTTTTAAATTGATAGAAAGTTATTTTCTACTAGCGATCGTAAAACACTCAGAATTCGTTGGTCTCATTATGTGCAAAACAACCGCAAAAACGTGGCGTCATTTTGAAGCTAGATACATAGTGAATAATTTAACTTTGGAAAATTATGTATGCAGATGGTAGTAAAAAACATACAAATTAAATGGTATATTACATGAATAAACAGATATTCTATTATTAAAATTTTTAATTAAGTTTCAGTAAGAAAGTTAATTAAAAATACTTAAGTAAAACTTAGTACCAATGAATTATCAGTGATTTTTTTTGTCACGCAGCCTAGTAATATAATTATGCTTAACAATGTAGAATTATCAAATTTACGTCAAAACGATTAGAGAAATTCCTAAGCTGACTTAAGCGAGATAACAATAAAGATAATTGTGTTAAACGAACTTGAACATTTCAATAATTTTGACAATAATATGTTAACAAAAATGAAGGTATAGGCTTAATAGCTCTATAATTTAATGAGATTAGTAGGGTGAATAAAAATATGATATTAATTACCGCATATATCTAAGCTAAATTAATAGTCAAGAATTTTAGCAAGGAGTAAAAATTATTTTACTAAAACAGTCCATTCTTTAACATTTGCACTTAATGTTATTAAGGTTATTACAGGTAATGTGTAATCCACTATGAACCTTACAAGATCAAATACATTTAAGGTGCGTTAATTTCCCTCAAATTTATGGTGGAAGCATAAAATACTTCTTCGAATAAATTTTAATTATTCCTCATCCCTCAGGTCGTTTCGTATTATTAGTAAGAGGAAATTGTTGTATTACACTAAAGAGAAATTATAACATTCGTGGTCGAAAAAGTACTTTGAAATTAAGCATCATGTAATTTATATAAAGTAACACTTATGATTTTATAAAAAAAAAGAACAGTTACAATAATTTATTTATATGAAGTAACAGAAATTTCATTAGCAAAAAAAAGAAGTTTCTTAAAATAAAACTTATAGATTTTCGATAACCCTGTTTATAAAAAGATTCTTATATTAATCTGGTTTCAACTAAATTTAAAATTGTTTGGTTATGCATTAACACATTTTATAGATAGTTAAATTTATCACATCACTCAGACAAATGAAAGACTTTTACTCAATTTTTATTAATTAAATTTATTTTTAAGGTAACTATCAAAAAAGTAATGAGGCATTGATATAGTTTTTTGAAATCTAGTTTAACTTTTGAGAAATATAAATTTTATTAAACACCAAAAAAAGAAAAAAAATAAAATAAAATAAATTTCTATAGCCAAATGAGTTAATTTTACATCCTCTAAATTACCATATTCGTCATTAACTTCTCATTGCTATTCATAAATAATCATTCAAAATTCACATTTCCCTAAAACCAAAGCTCGTTTCCATACTCCCTTCTTGCACTGCCGCGCGCAATCATATTCAAAATTTCAATAAATAGTGCACACTAAACTTACACAAAAGAACAAAGTACATTCCACGCTACATAGTAGGCATAAAGAGTATATAACTAACTCTTTTCCTCATCGCATTACAACTCCTTACTTCATCCGCACGCAGTGTAACTCTCACCCAGCTTTTCAGCTTTAAGCTAACTTCCTTCCAACGCATTCACGCACATCTGCATACACACACGCACACACACACATAGACAGACACAAGTAAACACTCATACACAGACACGTATCCCCTTTTGCACAGTGAGCCCGGCGCCTCTCCGCACGTTTAATTGCGGCCTAATTATAACGCGCGTAGTTTCGTCAGCGCGCCAGCCTCAAAGCGGCGCTATTCTCGCGCCAAGCGCGAGCTATGCACGCGCTTAGGATGAAATACGGGGCATATGCATACCAGATGCACGAGGGCCAATCGGACGGTGTACGAGGTGTTTTTGGGGTAGGAATGTGGGTGTAGGTGACGGAGAATTTTGGTGATTTTTTTTAGTGGGAGTTTGGAGAAGAGAGATTTTATCAGAGTTAAAAGGCGGGTTTTAGGAGGTTTTTGGAAGTGGGCTTTGATTTTTGCTTTTACGCTGATTTTACGAAGGGGCTGCTCGTATTTAAAGGGATTAAATGCACGGGTGGGAGGTGAATTCGGACTCTTTGATTACCGAATAATTCAAAGTTTTGACTACGTGACCAAATTGAATATCCATAAGGTACGTTTACTGAATTTGAATTGGTGAAAGAAATAAATCACGAAATTGTAAAACGTTCGCTTTACTCGTTAACAGTACTGTAAAAGCTTTTTTGAGACAATATTTATTAGCCGTTTTAACTAACGTAAATTCGTTATCTCCAATAATAGTCTTGTTTGATATTATTTGCGAATTATTACAGTATTCACATATTAGAGTAATATTTCAAGCAATACGTGGGTGTCATGTTCTGTAAAATTTTTAATAGAAATATAAATCTATAGATAAAGGCTACTTTGAAAAAACTTTTCTTTTTTTTGAAAACAAATATTAGATATTTTAAAGATTAAATATTTAATTCCCAAATAAAGTAATTCCATAGAAATTGGTTCCGATCACAAATTGTAAAATAAGATAATTTTTACATAAAATAATGTAGCGATAACCTTAAGTATATGCATCTACCGTTACTGTAACACGAAAAAAAAAAATAAGTCAGCCGCTCCGAAAGTCCCAATTAAAACACAACTGTTCTGCCAATTCGCATCCACAAATAGCTCGAGCGCCATAATCCAATCCTCTCCAAATTTTAATTTGAAAACTTTAATAATGCGTCATCGCGGCATCCCACCAGCCCCGCGATCGCCAATTCCAGCTTCCAGCCGAAGTTTTCGAACTTCCTTCTTTCAATAAACTCGGCTCGGCGTGCGCTAAATTTCAATATGCGGAGAAAAACAGTGAGGTTCGGCCGCTGAAACGCAAATCTCGGTTAACCCTTAATTGCGAAATAGCGCGCGGTTATATCTTCACGCACTTTATACAAGGCGGTTGGGTGGGGGGNNNCTTTTCCTCTTTCCCACTCTGTCTTTTTTCAGGTCAAGAGGGGCCGGCTCTCGCTCGCACTCTATTGAACTTCTTTGCGGACCTTCCACTTCTGTGCTGTGTCTTATTTTCACTCGTCATCGTTCGGCCTCGTACGCTTCGAAAATTCGATGAAGCTCGGTGGAACTTGTTAAAACAGCAGCGGGCGCTCTGTTTTTCGAAAAGATTTAAATTGGCTATCTGACGAGGTTTCTTTTGTGAATTTTCTCTCGTAATTTATTCATGGGAAGTTTGAGGATTTACAAGCCGTTTTATCAAGTTATTTAATAGATGCTTTAAAATAATTGATTTTTATTCTTGTTCATAAATAAGTTTATTACAAGAAAATACGAATAAAATACAGTTTCACTTTAGATTGATGATTAAAAACTGTAACTGCCACGTTCTAATGTTACAGCAAAGCCACCTCATGATTTCAATCCTCACACCAAATCCAAAAGCGCAACCGTCACACTAAACACCAAGAAAATATCCTCTCCCGGCACTCTTCTAATCGAAAGCCCGAGACACTCGCTGCAAAGCGGTTCGCGCAATTTTCCCCTTTTCCGTTAGCCTCCTCACATTAAAGCACTTTCCCGCCGCCTGCAAAGAAAAGCAAACGAGCGCGCCTCTTCGCCGGACTTCAAAAAGCGAGCAAATTAAAGCGCGCAGAAAAAACAAGGAGATAGCAAAGCAGAGGGAAGAGCCCACTCGAGTTTGCGCGCTCGTCTATTTGCACGAGGCGAGCGATATTAAATTTTATTCTCCTCCGTCGCGCTTATTTTTTTTCTTCGCGCAGAGCCCACGATGCTCGAGCTAAGTAAGTAACTAAGCGCAGGCCGAGATTAAAGGGACAGCCGTTGCTTTGAGGGAAGGAAAAAGGCTCTAAGAAGTCGTGTTTGGCTCTTTGCGGTGAGGAGTGATGAGAATTGAGATGTTTTTCGAGAAATTGTGCAAGTTTTCGAGAAAACAATGTAAGGTGGGTGTGTAAGTATGGGGAAAATGGAAGTGTGAAATTTTTTTTAACATAATATTTGGAAATGAATATAATATTTTGGCGTGAGATAGTTGGAGTCTTTTTCGATGGATGACTCGTCTTAAGAATGATTTACTAAAAGTAGAAAGTTTTAAATAATAAGTTCATCTAACTTTAAGTAGTAAAGTCCCGAGTTTGGTAAGACGGCTACTTTCAAATTTGTTTATGTATATGCATCCAAGATAAATTATAGTTAAAATAGGTGTGATTATTAAAATTTTTAAATAACGAAAACTAAAATAATAATAATAATTACTTTTTTCATTCATTCACAATTTTATAGTAAAAATTATTAACATAAAATAAATGTATTTCTATGTTAATTCAAATTCATAAAATGATGAATATAATGAATAACTGTGACATAGCTTGACTGATGCAGTCAAATACCTTCTCTGGCTGCGAAATATTAGATGAGATAGAAGTTTTATAATACTGCAATTTCAGCGAAATCTATGTGCAGGGCTTCTTTATAAAATCCAATTTACGACGTAACTTTTTGAGTGAGGACTGCGATGAAATAATATCCTGGAATAAAAATTTCTATAGTGATAAATTAAAGAAAATTGGAATAAAAAACTGGTAACAGAAAAGAATGAGATTTCAGGTTTGAAATAAATATCCCACGTAAAAGAAAAAATCTTTTTATTTAAAAAAAATTTCCTGGTCATCCCCCTAGGGAAAGCAGCAGAAAAATGGAGGCTAATAAGCTTTCGGCTAACCTGACCTGAGGTATTTCTAATGGTAGACATATATATACGTACTCTATTTTCGGATCGTTTATAATAACATATGGATATTTATTTCAATAAAAAATCTTTTATGTATATTTTTTAATTTATTTGCGAATTTGAATAAATTAATCTGAAGTATTACACTCTTTCCTTTCAACTAATAAGTTTTTGAATAAAGTGTTATAATTTGGAAAAACTTCTCGTCTCATTTCTCATAAAAAAATTCGTTTTCCCTCCTATAATACCGTAATCGAAATTCAGTACCTCATAAAACCCCCAATATTTGTACCGCAGAAGATTTTTATCGCCCGATAAATAACAGGTAAACAAGGGCGCTGAAATTTCCCGACTCACCTTTTTTCTTTTTATCTCGTATGGTCCAAGCATCTTTTCGGCCCGCATAAAACAATGCCTCTTGAGTGGCGCGCGCGTGCATGTGAAACTCGCTAAAAGTGCCGTAAAGCAGCCTTCAAGTGGCGCTCAGCTTCAAATTTTTATAACGCTAGAAGATGCACCACTCGAAAATGATATGCAGCTGCGAGGGCCAGTGAAAAAAAATTATACGAGGAATTTTGAGAGGAAGAATTTACAGCGGGGAAAAAGGAGCTTGCTTTCCGGAATGATTTATTAATGCTGAAATGAATGATAAATTGTGTATATTTTTACTTGTGAGGTTCGCTTTAAATATTGATGATACCATTACGAATTTATGCCACAGTTATATGTTTGAAGTGTCAGAGCTCATTTCCGAGTTGATTTTTGCAGATTATGTACATAAGCACGTACATTTATTGGCTAAAATGATAGATCAGTTTGGTAACATATGCCAGTTATTATATTGTATTAATTTTTCTTAAAATTTTTTTTTTTTTTTAATTTTAACAATACTTTTATTCTAATTTTTGAAAAAAATTTTATAGATATCTTTTATTTATAATACAGTTCCTTAATTTTCTACACGATTTGAAGTTTCCACATCACACAACTGTTAAAGTTTCTATTTTCTTGCACACTCAACCCTTAGACTCGCAAGTTTTAAATTTGTAATGAGACACTCGAAGATCAAAAGCTTTCATTCGATTTCCCATCAGGTTAAAATTTGTCGGCACCTTTGAAGTTACAAAGTGTCTACGGGTCGTGAATATCGAGGCATTGATCGTAAATGCTGCATTTTCTCGCGCTGTTCGTCTACAAAGTTATTGCTTCTTTTTTTTCGCCTATATTTGGTTTGCAACTTTTTCATTAAGACTATTATCCTACTGTGCTAGGCGGAGCACAATACGTTAGAGAAACGCCGCTTTGAGTTATAAATCTACGTTGCGTCATAATAAAAGTTATTCCATAAATTAGTTTTTAAAACTTTTGCAATCTTATATTCGAGTTGTTCCGGCGTATTCTATTTGCAATATCTTTTTGAAATGTTGAGATATTTTTTATGTCGGTCATAAAACTC
>JAPYZA010007848.1:0-14548 GCA_030522685.1 Eupelmus azureus | reverse complement strand
GTATTCACTAATTCACAGTGGAGCATTTTGGACTAGGCCATTTAGTGCATATACACTATTTTTTAGTGATTTTTCACTATTTCAACTTTAGAGAGTATGTCTAAGGTCAATATCATAACTCTTCTACATTTCAAACTTGATATAAAGCTAATTAAAACGTTTTGTTTAAACAATGTAAAACACGATATAGAAATTTTATTTCCATTGATTTTTACCTTTGATTCCCGCATAAATTTTATGAAATTTCAATTTTAATTTAATTTTTATCAATACTTTTTGTTTTAAATTGACAAAATAATTTTTTAAAGTACGTTATCTGATTATATTTTTATGTATTTGAGAATGCTGGAAGTATAATTACAATTTTTTTTCTAATAAATATATGAAAATAAAGTTGTTATAACACCCACATACCAAATTTTCATGTTACCCATATGTAACAGTGGGAATTAAAGGGTTAATAGTTTTCTAATCTCAAGATTATATTTAAAATAAAGATGTATTTAAAAATATATTTTTTTATTAAATAATCTCCAAAAAATACAGGGTGGAGGAGACTGTGGGGGTCGATGGGGGGGGGGGGGAGGATGGAATTGTAAGAATGTTGATACAACTATATAATATGCGGAGATATATATCAGCAATTACTTTCATTATTTCTGTTTTTACTTGAATGTATATCAAATTTTACACTTATTTCCGTAATCAACAAATTGATGTTGTCTTGCAGGTGCTCATTGTTTATTTCTTCAAAATTTTATATTATTTTTTAAAAATTTTTTAATTTATAATAACTTTTCAATAGTTAATGTAAAAAAGAATGAATTTTTTGGTTGAGTATTCGCGGTTTTAAATTTACTTTTAAGGTGTGCGCCTGCGTATATCTGAACACATACAGTTTTTCAAAGTAAAATCAATAAATGAAATACAGACTGCTGGCGGTTGGATGGAAGCCTCAGTCTGCCCGTGGCTTTTGTTCCGGTCACTTCATGCTCTTGCCGAATCAATTTTAAATGTCATTTGCATTTGAGACCCAAAGTCAGCGTAGAGGAGACTGAGACATCACGAAAACAATAGTTTTACCAAAGTTCGTTAGAGAATAGAAAGGAATAAAATAATTATGGAAATAATTATTCGAGTTGTGGCTACTTTTGTTGTTGTAGTAGCGTCAGTTGGTAAGTCTTATGAGAATTTAATAATGCATGGGTTAATGATAATTGCTGTATTTTAATAAAATAAAATTAGTGTGTACTTTAATTTATACTGTAACAGAATAAATAAATTTTTAACGAAAATTAAATTTCTATTTTGGATATAAATAATTTAAGAAAGTTATTAAAATCTCTTAAAATAGACGTTGCACTACATAGTATTTGCCATGAATCAATCACAGCTCACTACCTTGATTACAATAAGTTAATCACTCCGTTCGTCTCTATATTTAAACGCTCACAATTTATTTAGCAATTGTTTCTTCGAAAGTATTGTAGCATATATTGTCAACGAACATTTAAATTTATTTTAATTCTTTACATTATGAACCGTTTATTTATTTCCATATTAACCATTTTATATTCATCGAATGCTTCACAATCACTTGTTTCTTTAGCTCTGTCCGTTTGTGACGACTTTCTTTTAATAGGAAATTCTACAAAATCTCACTTAAAAGTCGCTAGAAATCTTTTCTTACCTGAGTGTATATATATAAGTTTTATAAACATTATTATATTTATTTTTTATACTTAAAATTTTCTATTTGGTATATCTTTGTTTATTCTTAAAATTAAAATTAATATTTAAGTGTTATTCAATTAAACAAATTAAATCTATTTTTAGTCTGCTCTACGGCTGATTTACCATTGGACTATTTCCTGATAAGCGATGGCCCAATGTTGAAAATTACGGACAACAACTTTAATCAAGAACTTATTTTAGAATCAAACACGACCATAACTGCCATTGGAAATTATTATGATAAAAAATATTACTGGGCTATAAACATGAGTGATGTACAAATTAATGACTATTATAAAGGTTCAAGGTTTTCACAATCTAAACCATGGAACATAAACTCTATAGCCGTAGATTACCTAAATAAGAAAGTCTACGTTACCGACGAATTAGCAGCAAAGATTAATATTTTTGACATAAAAAATGACCGTTACAGCATTGTATTATCTGATCTCAAAAAACCCAGTGATTTAGCCGTGGATTGTTCAAAGTCTTTAATGTTTTTTGTGCAATCTGTTTCTGAGGTAAATATAAAAAGAAAAGCTCATTTTATTAATATATTTTAATTTAAATTCGAAAAAAATGCTATCGTTCGGGAGTTATGTGTTTGATAAATGATTCATATAAATATGAATTTATCGATCTTCACCGAACCAAATTGTTAATTTTGATATAAAGGGCAGAGCACGCTTTCTCCTCCAAGAAGAAAGCGTGATGCCCAAGCAAAATAAGGCGTTTCGTCCTCGAGCAGCTAGAGTGGACTCCTCAGTAAGGCACTAGCTGCTCAACCTTAGACGAAACGCTTTATTTTGCTTGGGCATCGCGCTTTACGGCCTTCGAATCTTGGAGGAGAATGCGTGCTCTGCCCTTTATATTAAAATTAACAGCTTGGTTCGGTGAAAATCGATAAATTCATATTTATATGAATCATTTATCAAATTTTAATTGTTTAAAATGACCCAAAAATATCCTACAAAAAACTATATAATTTTATAGATATTTATACTAGTAATATTTAAATTACAATCCCAGTCACTGTCACTTCTGAAAGTGTTAATTTTATTCTAAATATTTTTCCATTGTAATATAAATATTTGTTTTTCAATTATACGATAATTCACTTTTAATATCTATTAATTTGTATTAATTTGGATAAATCCTATTTTTAATGATAAAATATTAACTTTTAACAGATATATCGAGCGAACTTGGACGGCACTGACCTTATCAAGGTCATCGACAAGCGAGGAATAACATCGATCACCGTAGATCAAACAGTTACACCACGTATGCTTTACTGGGCCGCTGCCGACGGCATCATCGAGACATCTGACTATTCTGGCTCAAATCGCAAGGTCTTGCTTAGCCTGAACATGGATATTTCTAGTCTTGCAGTGTCAAATAGCCGATTAGTCTGGATAACTCCGGCTACCTGGACTAGCGGTGAGGCAAAGCTATACATCTACGAAAACAGCGAACCCGTTCGTATCAAGAATGCAACCTTTAAGGATCCAAGAATTATTCAGCATTACGTAAAAAGTCAAACAAATATCACGAATTCAAATCCGTGCGACGATAATAATGGTGGATGTCAGCATCTTTGTCTGTTAGGTGCTGATAAGAAGCCGAACTGCGCCTGTCAGATCGGCTGGCAATTGAACCTAGACTTTAAGACCTGTCGGCCCATCGAGGAGTTCCTCTTGTATACTCAAGGTACGTTCATTCGCGGTAAGAGTCTGGATGCTCCTGAAAGGGAGGCCTTCACAGATGCCATTGTTCCGATCAAATTGTCGAGCTATCGTCTACGAGATCCAGTGATTGATTTTGACTACGACCTATTGGCCAAAAATTTCCTGTATATGGATCGCGCACACATATTCAAGATAAATGTCATGATGTACGAGATTCCTGAAGTCAGGGACTTTAGCGACCCATCCCCAAACTTAAGGTCCTTGGCCGTTGACTGGACGACTGGCAACGTTTACACCATTAATGACCGTTACATCATGGTCTATAATCACCGTCGTCGCGATTCGTCCTATAAAGTCGAGTTCCATCATTTAAAATATCGACCATATTCGCTCGTCGTGCATCCCAGTCGAGGCTACCTATTCTTCATTGCGGGAAGCATTAAAGACAACGAATTGTTTGTTTACAGGATTAATACCGACCTCGACTCTAACAGCATGAGGGTAATATATAAGAAGCCCCCTATTAATCCAGTTGAAAACAGTACCGCAAAGTGCGGAGTTGCTTTAGACTATAACGAAGACAGGCTGTATCAACTTTGCGGAACAATTGTACGTCACTCCAATCTGGACGGAGAAGATATGCAATCAATTGACGTGTCAGTGGTCCACAATCCTAGATCGATAGCAATTTATGGGGAATGGATGTACGTGGCAAATTCAACGAGCATATGGAGGTTGCATAAGTTAAAGGGAAATGACTCCGTCAGGTTTGCCCCGAAGTATGGAGACAGTTTGCATGAGCCGATTTCGGGGGTCAAGGTTTATAGTAAATATTTGCAGAAAGTGGATTTTGAGAATCATCCTTGCGTTTTGAATAATGAGGACTGCGAAAAGTTTTGTTTTGCAGTACCCAATGATCAACATGAGGACGGAAAAAAATTGAAGAAAATGTGCGCTTGTCGCAATGACGAGCGTCTGCAGAGTGACGAAACTTCGTGTGTCTTTAGATTTGGGGCTGATTGATTTTTTGAAGATTGAAACTTTTATAGAGATTTTAGATTTTTTTCCGTATCAATATTTTTTATTTATTTTATAAGTTATGATAAAAAACTCTGTATCTCTGTATAATAAAAACATAATAAAAATGTATTTCTGATTCAGAAAATAATAAAGTCAATTATTAGAAAGAAAATATAATTTTCTGTGTGTTAAATATACGAACTTAGCTTGAAGTTTTATGAACAAACAATTATTTTAGTCCAACTTACAATTTTCTGATTTCTTAAATAAATTATTTAGTATGGTTTAATGTTAATTTCTTTATATTATTTAATTTTTATTTACATTTTCATATATTAATGAGCATAGGCTGTTTATGTAAAAAGAAGTTTATGCTTCTAACCTCAAAATCCTAACTTTCAGATGATTTTTCGGCTCTCGTAGCATAAAATACGGTTCGATACTGGTGTATAAGGTGATATTTGCCCCGTGAACATTTAGTAGTACAATTTTATATCACAAAACAAATTTTTAAAATTTTTTTCTATATACAGAAATAGTACTAAAGTACTAAATGCATGATAATATTATTAAACACACACACACACACACACACTTGATTGAATGTTACAAAATCAGTATTGACTTTATCTTTTTCATAAGAATATTGTAAGATAAAATCTACTCTGATTTATTTGTTTGATGCTTAAGTATTTCCCTACAAAATTTTAGCTCAATATTTTTGTGAATGCTAAAAGAGAATGTGTATATATGTGTGTGTGTGTGCGTGCGTGCATACGCATGTATAAGTATGTATATACGTGTGTGCGTGTCTATGTGTATGGATGCGTGAGTGTCTATGTGTATGTGTTTTTAAAATTAAAGTCGTACTTATTAGTTAGTTCAATAAGATTAATAAATTTCTTCTATTATACTATTATTGTTTGATAATGATTCTTAAACTATATGAAGAAAATAACCAATCTATTAAATACTTACAAATTAATAAAATTACAAATTGATATATTAAACAAACTGAAAATATTCATCTTGAAAATTATAATTTCTTACATACCGTAGAATGGACCTAATCAAGCAAATTGTAAATCCAGTTCTTATTCCTTTCTAAATCATTTTAAAATCCGCAAAGCGAAAGATTTTTTTAAAGTATCCTACAGGTAATACTATAATAGCTCACTCTGGAAACCATAGACGAAGAAAAATAAAGAATGCAATAACAAAAATTTGCAGTTTATTCGATTAGTTCCATTCTAACGTACATTGCATTCTTTGAAATTAAAAAGTCACAATATCTACCGAGTATTATCTTTTCGAACACGTTGGCAGTTTATGCGCGACAAGCACACAACGGCCTCCTCCCTTGTCGCTTACGCGCGCTCATCAGACGATAGGCAGAAGAGTAGATTATATTACAACTGAAGAAAGAGAAGACCTCTCTTCAAAGAACTGTTAACTAGTGATAAGAATGCTGCACGGAGCAGAGGCTTTAGTTGGCCGCTGGCCTTTGTTCCGATGACTTTGAGCTTTCGCCGGGTCTATTTTAAAGCTTCGTTTGCGTAGTTTTATCGATTTCGATTAGAGAATTGCAGAACTTAAAAGCGCTATGAAAGTAATAAATTGTATTGTGTCCATTTTTGCTGTTTCAGCAGTGTCAGTTAGTAAGTTTTCTGTGTGAATTTATTAATGCATGCGTTATTAGGAATTGTTATATTCAAATCTCACAAGAATTATATCATTCTTTTGTGTGTTTACAAGTACTAAAAAAACTAATGTAATTGTAAATGAACAGTGATCTAGTAGTTTTACATAAATACAAAATCAAAATAAATTGTTATCCAATGAAGATAAAAATAATTTGTTGGATATCACTTAAGTAATATGCAAATTTTCAAAACTTTATTCGATTTTTTGAGAGTATTTATAATATAAATTGTAAAATTTCAAGAAAATACGAGGCTAACATTAAAATTTTATATTACACGGCGATAATAACGTAAAATACATGATTGAGTTAAATTCTATACACAAAGTACAGATTTCGTTTTGATAATAATTAAGGTGACAACTGAAGTTAAATGTGAGCAACGCAGTCAATTTATAAGCAAGTGGATATATTTTTAAGACTCAAGAAAAGTTCTAAATTGTGTAATTTAAAATACAGCCAAAATAATTTTATAGGATTAATTTTTCTATTTGAAAGTTTAGTGTAGTTTTATACTAAACACCGGTTAATTTTATTTATTTTAAAATACTTGATATAAGCATTTATAATAATTACACAATTTTGTCTTATACTCTGTTAGAAGTCTTCCTGGGTTTGTAACCAGAATTATATTAAGTAGTTCATTTTTAAGACAATTATAATAGTTTCAATTCTTCAAATATTGCCAAGAAATAAATATTAACTAATCATGTCTCCATTGATTAACACATTAACAAGAAAATCTCGGTAATATTCTACCAGGGTAGGGTAACGTTTATTATTTTATAATTATTTAAAATTTATTATTTACATTCATTAAATTAATACTCATTCATTCATTTATTTATAAAATCAAAAATTTTTATTATTTTTAATTTTTATTGCTTCATATTATTTTTCTTTGAAATAACACATAAAGTTTAATTATTTTAACATTAATATTCCAAGTTTTAATTAATTAAACAAATTAAATTTACTTCCAGTCTATGCTGATGGTAATTCAACATTGGATTACTTTCTGATAAGTGATGGCACATGCTTAAAAACCACGGACAGCAACTTTAATAATGAAGATATTTTAAATGTAGACGTGGTTATAACTGCTATTGGCAATTATTATGATAAAAAATATTTCGTCACTTCAGATACCAGTGATGTACTAATTATAGAATCTTATGGAGGTTCCATGTTTTCGCAGTCAAGACCGTGGAAGATAAACTCTATAGCAGTAGATTATTTGAATAAGAAGGTGTATGCCATCGACGAATTAGCTGCAAAAATTAATATTTTTGACATACATAGGAACTATTACAGTATTATATTGTCTGATCTCAAAAAACCAAATGATTTAGTGGTGGATCCTTTCATGTCTTTAATGTTTTTTTCACAATCTACATCTGCGGTAAGTAAAATAAAAAGTTTAGAAGCCCTTTTCGTTAATGTACGATAAATTCAATAAGTTTAGACTAATATAATGATATCTTACATAATGGTACATGACCATAGTATACATGATCTATAGAGATTTTTACATTTATCAATTCCTTTTTGTAACATCATAATTTGTTCTTTTCTTAAACAAACATATAAAAGCCTGATTTACTATAGCCTCGTTTAGTATTGCGTTGAAAATATTAGTTTTTATTAATACTAAAAAATAAAAAAAGATGAATTTATTGATTGCCATCAATAGTAAATGAATTTAATAAATAAATACACCTTTATTTATCAACACACTCAAATTAGTAAATAAAAACACATCGATAGTATTAATTTTTAATATTAATTCGCAGCTTTACGATTCATTCTACTATCTAATATTTATAAACTTTATATATGTATTAAATCTCAATAACCCTTTACAGATATACCGAGCCAATTTAGACGGTACTAACCTTACCAAAGTCATTGACAAATTGGGAATAACAGCAGTCACAGTGGACCAAATTGCCACGTCTCAGAATCTCTACTGGGCCACCGCCGACGGCACAATTGAGAAATCCGATTATTTTGGCTTAAATCGCGTTATTGTTCTAAGCCTGAACGTGGGCATTTCCAGCTTGGCAGTATCAAACAACAATCGTTTAGCATATATAACTTCGGCTACCTGGACTAGCGACGGGAGTAAGCTGCACATTTACGAGAATAATCTGCCAGCTAACAGCAGCCATGCACACGTAAAAACAGCGCCCTTCAAAGATGCAACGATTGTTCAGCATTACGTGAAACAACGACCACCCCACACGGACTCAACCTTGTGCGATATTGACAATGGAGAATGTCAGCATCTTTGTTTGTTGGACTCCCGTAAGAAGTCGAGATGCGCCTGTCAAATTGGCTGGCAACTAGAACCGGACTTAAAGACCTGTAGGTCTATCGAAGAATTCGTACTGTATATGCAGGGTGACTTTGTTCGCGGTAAGAGTCTAGATGCCGCTGAACGGGAGACTTTCGCGGAAGCCATCGTTCCGATCAAATTATCCAGCATTAACCCTGGATACAAAGTAATCAATTTTGATTACGACTTAGCGGGCAAGGGACTACTTTACACCGATGGCTATGGTATCTACGATATGAATATAGCGGATGTAAGCAAGACATCCAGAATCATGACATTTTCAGACCCTTCCCGTAAGATCAGGCCTATGGCAATAGACTGGACGACTGGTAACGTTTACGCATTTGACTCTAATAATATGGTAGTCTACAATCAAAAACGTAGCGACTCGTTCCGCAAATCCGTATTCCTTTATTTAAGTCACGATCCATACTCGCTCGTTGTGCATTCAAACCGTGGTTATGTCTTTTTTACCGGAACGAACAACACGGGGAGTGAATCAATAATGTTCTACAGAATCAACACTGACCTCAACCCCAGCAGCTTAAAGATCTTTGTTGATGATGTAAATGATCAATGTAAAGACGTTACACAGCTCGGCATGGCCCTGGATTACGTGGAAGACAGGTTATATCAGCTCTGCGGAACGGTAGTACGTTATTCGAATCTGGACGGAGGGGATGTACAGACGATCGACGTGTCGGTTGTCCACAATCCCAGATCAATAGCTGTTTACGGGGAGTGGATTTACGTGGCAAATTCAACCAGCATATGGAGGCTGCATAAGTTAAAGGAAAGTGATGCCGTTAGGTTTGCCCCGAAGTATGGGGAGAGTTTGAACGAACTAATTTCGGGGGTTAAAGTTTACAGTAGACATGTACAGAAGATAGATTATGAGAACAACCCATGTGCATTGAATAATGGAGACTGCGAGAAGGTTTGCTTTGCGATACCAAATGAAGATCATAAAACCGGAAGAAAGTTGAAAAAGGTATGCGCCTGCGACGAAGGCAAGACATTGCAAAGCGACGGAACATCATGTTTTTAGATCTGATCAATAATTTTTAAATTGCATATAACAATTTTTGATTGATAGAAGTTTATCTGTAATACGGTGGATATTTTTAACAGATATCGTGGCTTTTAGAATCACGATATTTGTAAACAATTATGGGATATTGCTCAGTACCAAAGACTTAAAATGAATTCTACTAATTTTACTTTCTGTAATTATAGAAAAAATGTATGTGTAAGTCTTTAAATATGACGTTGTTATTTTAATTTACTTTCTGTAATTATAGAAAAAATGTATGTGTAAGTCTTTAAATATGACGTTGTTATTTTAATATAACAGTTTTCAAAAAATAAAAATTTGATAAAAATATTAATCTTAAAATATTTATAACATAATATCAAATTTAATTACAATAGTTATGAAATCTGCATCCAAATACAAACTCTATTTTCGTATTTCTCTTATCGCTACGCCAGGATTAGCCGATTCTGAGAGAGTCGGTTTCGAAATGGACGTATCGTTGCACTGGCATAACTAAATTGAAACAAACGTGAGAATTATATGAAAAGCTTTCCACGGATGCGTGCACATTAATTTATACGTATATTTGGGCGCGGCGAAAACTTATACGAAATATCTCGTAAACAGTATAATACGTGGATTTTAATTGCATTTTCTAGGTCATTATATACCTCACAAACTTTGAAATGTGTAGCGATGGCGATGCATTAAAGGCATTAATTTCAAATTTTTGGCTCGAAACTTTCCATTGTTGCATTGCTCAATTTTCAGCTTTGTTATTGTGAAAATATGTACTTTGGTTCTTGTTTACATACATTTTATAATACTTTGAGATATTGAAATATTCGAATTCGATTGATTTTGGCAGGGTTTTCCTTAAAAATTATACTTGGTTAGATAAAAATTGCTTATTTTTTATATATTTTTCTAATTAGTTAATACTTGTAATATTTTAATAATGTTTGCTCATTTAGCTGTAATGGGGCTAATTGACGTTATAAGTTTTCAAAATGTTACATTTATTGAAAAAAAAATTATATCCCGTCATCTTATTCTAAAATTATAAACAACCTTGCCAAATATATACAAACAAATCCCTCACTTTAGACGAACAAAAATCTCTAGCCGTCGATGCATAACATAAGCGTTGTCGTATCCAGGCGCGTCACTGATAAGACTTGCGAATCCAGCGGATTTTTCGATGAACCCCATTTATGTAGACCGAAACTACGTAGTCCAGATTGTACATGATTAGTTTATATATGGTCATATAATCGACTTGTTCGACAGAAAATCCAAGTTTAAGCTATAGCTTAAACCTGCCTAAAGGCCATGTTCTGTTAATATTATAATCCTGTTTTAAAGGAGCTTTGCCCTGCTTAATAGGTTTTATTATTTTTTAAACAAAAAATTGGTAAAAAGTTTTTAATTTTCTGTAGCAGTTTTAATAAAACATTGACATTAAATAAAATATTGTAACAATACCTTGCTTTAGTCCAACAATTATTTAAAATTAAATATTTATACATATTTTAAAGAAGAATCTATTGTTCAAATTTGTTTTCTTATAGTTTAGTTTTTGTTTTAACTTAAATTTCAAACAAATATTTCTCATAATTTAGTTGCACTTATTTTGCTACTTCTCCTCAGTGTATGGTTTCAAGCTATTACTGTATCATAGTCCAACTCAGTTTGCAGAGTTAAAACTTTGTCTTATTCATAACGATTGATAGATTTATTTTGTAATCTCCTAACGGCCAACCAACGGAATCATCCTTATAATTATATATATTTCGTAATTGAGACTGTTTTAAATAGTATTTTTTTTTTATTTAATTCATATATGCTTTATTAATTAATAAATTATGTTTTCCATTCCCTAAACATTACCTTATGTAATTTTCGCATTTGTCTAAGAAGTTACCGATTCGTTAACGAAATAATTATTAAATGCCAACATAAATTGGGTATAAAAATTAATTAAATATTTTGAGTATCAATAATAAAATCTCATTGAAAAAGTAATTTGTTATTGAAGTTTACAGCGGTTTATTAAAGGGGAATGTTCAATGATTTATTGAGTGAAGGCGTGTTGTTTCAAAAGCTTTCTGACGTTAATTTTGAGCAATATAAAACGAGAGATATGACATTGGTAAACATTAATTATGAGTTAATTATTCTACTCTTCAAAGGATCTACAACTAAAAAAGTAATTTTTATTTGTGAAATTCAAGAAATAAGTACTATACACTTAAGGCTAATAAAAAACAATGCTGCAAAAACGACATCGTAAGTAAAAAAAAGTAAAGCGCGCAATAAAATCTACTACTCTAATCTAACACCAAAACGCTCCATCTCACATCTCAAAGCCACAAACGGACTAGCGCCAGCAATCTCATCTCCGGGCGCGTTAAAAGTCCGAAAATTTAATAACGGAAAATTGCGCGTGCGAAGCGCAGGTGTATACACGAGTAATAAGCAAATGGAGCTCGCGACTGGCTTTCGTCTGCTCGCAAAATATCCCCGAGTTTCGGGCTACAATTTTGGGTTTTAATTATGGCAGCGTCAGAGACGCAACATTATTAAATTCATAAATCACGCGTGGTGTACTGCTGCGCTTATCTCTCGGCTTTCCGATTTGCGGTGCGCGCAGTTCGTATGTGGGTTACGTATAGATTGCGAGCTTTTTCCGGCTGGATTAGAATTTTCGTCAGATTGGGAGAGGGGAGGTATGCGTAATTTTCGAGGGCTGGAGTGTGTTTACGAGGAGGAAGTTTTACGCTGTTTACCGGGCTTGATGATGATTTGGCTGCTTTTTGATGGGCTGCACTAGGAAATTTTCAGAGAGTTTGTTTGCGCGTGGAATTGAGAATATATCATATGTTTTTGGAGAGTTTGGGTAGTGAATGGTTTAGGAAAGTGAGTTATGCGGAGGGTGGATGGTAGTAGGAAATGGTACTTTTGTATGTATGGTAATTATAATTATTCACAATGTTTTATTAGATTTTTATAAATTGGTTCTTTTTACAAAAACTGATATTAATTTTAAGAAATGTACAGAAAACTATCTGCGTTCAATAGCTGAAAGTCTGTTCGAAAAATGCAAATTGTAAAAAGTTTTTATGAAAAAATGTTAAGAAAAAGTAAGAGAGCTCATAAGAATGGAAAGCATTGGAAAGCTATTGAAAAATGTTACATATAGGTATGGTTCTCTTGAGAAGTGCCATCCACACGTGCAGATGATACTTTATAAGAGATCACGTCCGTACTTTAAAAGGGCTATTTAACCTCTTTATTTATACCGTTTTGGATTGAAACTAACGTTTTCTGTTTTACTAGAAATTATTTGAATAATTAAAAAATTATATTCACATAATTCTTTAACAGAATTACATTTATAATATTAGAAAATCACATGATTAGTCTAAGTAATATTTTAATTATAATAAAATTTTATGCTCGTTATAAAATATTTATTTATAATCGTGGTAATTTTCTTTTATTTGACAATATCAATAAAAACAATTTATCAAGCACATTCTTAGTCCAATAAAGATTAATTAAAAAAATTAACTTGGAACATAAAACACATTGTCAATTTCCAGACAAGCCGACCATAAATAACGAAGCAAATTTCGCAACTTAATGTCTTCCTATTCATCTTAAAATGGCCTTTCACTAATTTTAACCCAGCTCAAAACCGAACAGCATATTCTTACACAAATATCGCAGTAGATGCCTGCGATACGCATAATTTATATTTATGCGGTCTAGCTCTTCGCGAACAGTAGCCGATGACTCGCCAGGCCGCGTGAAAAAGCTGTATTTATGAAATTTGAGCTTTGGCCAAAGGAGCGTGGCCGTTAGTTTCTTTACGGAAGTCAGTGCCGACTGCCCGGCGGTCGTTAGCTTCGAATACTTGCATTTTTCGCGGGGTGTCAAGCTTGCAAGCTTCGGGAATTTGCTAACAGGCTTTTTGTGAAAGATGCTTTTTTGGAGAAACGTTTGATATTTCTTTTTGTAAATTACATGTGCAATTGAAACTGGAAAATTAAAGAAGAAATATTGGAGTGTTCCTTGTTTTTGCAGAGAAGTTTATTTTTAATGAATTATTTTTTATTCAAATTTCATTCTTTTGTTTTCCTTGCACCTACGAACTTTACCTTGCAAACTTTGAATTTTTCGTATGTTCAAGGATTTTTTCGCTCTTAGTTCGGAAGCTTTCGACTTGAAGAACTCTACGTCTTTACAGTTTTCAATTTTTCGCCTATAGTGAAATAGATTTGGATTGTTGAAAAAATACTTCGTTGTTACAATAGATCGAAAAGTTTGCTGATACAATCATTATTTTATTTCGTGGTATACATAAATAATTTACTTTTTTGATAGGTTCGACTATATTTGTGTATATAATAATAAACTGCTGCATTATTAGTAAAATTTGAAATCCAAACATTTTTTACGCTTCTTTTAACTTTTTTTAAATCAGCTACTGGCGTGCAGTTAAAGCTACAATCACACTTTAGGTCTCTGTAAAAACTACTAAAATAAACGTTATCATCTTAATATAATCAGTGTAAGCCACAAAGCATCACCGTAAAGTATATCCACCAAGTTCATATCACCCAACAGTGAGCTAACATATCCCTCGAAAATACGTCACAATGAATAATACAGCCTGAGAAAAAATATCAGCAGAATCTACCACAAAGTTCGGTAGTTTTAACCAAACTCACATTGTAAGTCGGTTTCGGTAGAATTGACTGAACAACTTTGGTTGTTTTAACCATATACTTCCCAAAAGAACTGTCAGTGTTGTTACGCAGTAAAATTTGCTCATATATAGTTACTGAGTTTTCTATTAAATATCAACTATACCTTTATATAGTTTAACCCTTAAAATAAATATATTTTTATTTAAACTCATGTTAACAGAATGTATAAGTACGTAATAAATAGCACGTTTCTATACGGTTCCGTGTAGCTATTTTTACAACACTGTCCAATGTAGCTGTTTTTACTGGGTACCC
>JAPYZA010007847.1:0-14380 GCA_030522685.1 Eupelmus azureus | reverse complement strand
AAGAGAGAGAAAGAGAGACAGAGTCGCTGCACGCAGTCGTGTTATTATCCTCCTCTCCCCCCTCCCCTCGCCCCGCCGTCTCTCCCCCGTCGAAGAGTCGCTCTCGTCGGCCGCCGCAGAGCAGTCGTCGCACAGAAGCGGAATAGAGCAAGTGACACCAAAGTGTTGTCGTACGCGCTGATTTTGACGCGTGCTCGCGCGCCTTTAACTAATAATACACGATACTTGTATCTCTCTCCGTCGTGTTCGCGCTTATTAAAACGTAAGAACTGTGCGGGTCGGATTGATTAAATCTATATATATTCTCTCTCTCTCGAGCCGCGGGTTGTGTAAGCGATAATAATGACCGACAAGAAAGGTAACTATGAAACACACCAGATATATAGCAAACTTTTTACATCCACACATTATACACACGCATACAGACAGATATACACGCATCGACGCTGTCGATTTGAGCGAGAGACACAGGAGGGACACACACACACAGACACACATAAAAGCACTGAGGCGCTTCTTCGCCACCTTGTTACAGTACCCTCCCTTCTGTATACATGATTATATTTTTATTTCTTAAGTGAGCCTCGTTATTACGTTTTTTTTATTATTTTTTTCTTTCCCCCAATATCGCCCATATTGAATAGTGCGTCTCTCCTCACGGGGCGGCCGCTTCTCTCTCTCTCTCTCTCTCTTTTCCTCTTTCGCCTAGAAAGGCATTTTCCTCGCTCGAGTGCTCCGAAAAATCGGCATTCCAGAGGCGCATTCCGCCGCCGCCGCGCTCCTATATACCTGGCTTTAACGGTTCCCCAAAGCCCCCTGTACTTCTCTTTTGCTCTCTCTCCGCGGAATTCCATTCGCGCGCATCGTTCCTTTTTTCGCTCTTCACTCTCTCTCCCTCCATCTTTGCACGGCCGCGCTTTTCCAGCCGCGCGCGGAGAGATCATAGAGGAAAAAGTTTCGCTCGGCCGCGCGCGCGCGCAGAGAGCCAGCCAAGAGGCGAATTTCTCGCATGTATATACGCCTGACAGATGAATCAATACCGTCGTCGTCCTCTCCTCGCTGCCTACCCACATATATACCTAACACACGTACGTATATACATCCTACTCGTTCTCCGTTCCGTACCCGCTTCTCCCTCTTTCTCTCTCCCCTAGTGCACACGCTCCGCTTCCTCCTTCCGCACACTCACACACAGAGGCCGTGTATATAGCAACACACAAAATGGCCTCCGTGCGCTGCGCGTTCGGCAGATATTCCACAGGCTAGCTATATACGCGCTGGTGCTGAGAGCCTCGATGTCGGCCGCGGCTGTGTTCCGTACTTATATATATTTTCACGAGGAAGAGAGAAGGAGCGAGCTCCGAGAAGGGGAGGGATGCATTATAGATATATATATCTGCGCCCTTTAATCCGAGAGCGAGCCTCCGCCCTTTGTGTGGCCCACCCATATCCCAGTGAACCTGGATTTTTTTTATCTATTTTTTTTTTGACTCTTTGTTTTTCTATACACTGAAATTATCGAGGATTTCGTATAAATTTTTTTTGTTATTAATGTGTAAAGCATATGAGAATTGTAGGAAGAAAGAGCGGAATAGTCCATATATATACGATAAAACGAGCGCATTAGGCTCTCTCTGCGTTTCTTTGTTCGCGTCGAGCGTTGCGGCAAAGTGGAGCCCTGTCATAGATGCGACGTTGTAGACTCTCTAATGCGCGAAACAAGCAGAAAATGTCGGAGCGCTCTGCGTATATACACGCATATATATACACCTATATATATATATACTATGTATATCGGGGAGGGCGAGGGTAAGAGAATGATTTGAGTGTGCTCTCTGCGGCTTCGCGTTAGATTAGAGGAAAGGAGAGAGACTGTTGTGTTATGTGTGCGCGTTTTTCCACACATGCGCGCGCCGCCGCCGGCGGTAGCGGCCCGTTTTATTATATCGCCTCTACTTGCATTCGCTTGCCTGAAAAAACGCAAGAAATCGATGGAAGCTGCCTTCCCCCCTCGGCGAAGAGGAGGAGAGAAAGGGAGCTCCTATTTTAGCGCACTGACTAATTCAATGGATAATGAACTTTCTCCGCGTTATCGCTCTCTTGTTCTTCGATTCGCTTATCAATTTTGTATGGACGCGACTGCGGACTGGGAGCTCTCGGGGGGAATCGATTTTTCTTTCTTTCTGAGTTTTACGTTTTTTGGGGCGGTTTCAGTTTGTTAAGGTGGAGAGTCGCGAGGCTCGGGGTGATTTTAACGGTACTCTAGGGGATTAGAGATGTTGAGAAAGCGTTTGCATTTGATGATTTATTTATTGAGAATGTAGATTTATTTTGGAGTTAAGAAGGCGAGTGAATTTAAATATGCAGCAACCATAGATTTCTCATGTTGATAGAGACACAGTTTTGAAATTGAAATTTAAAATGAGAAATAATTCTGAAATTATATTGTCGAGAGTAAAAGTCTGATGCTCCAAAATTTTGAGCATTATATTTTCAATTCGAACTTATATTAAACAGAGTACTGTCAATTTAAGTAAATCAAGTATTGAACAAAATTAGGTTTTATATAGTAAACAATTTATTTTTATATTTTTTTTTTATCAACTATAAGATAGCTTTAAGATGCGTCAGTATTTTTTATATACTTTATTAAGTCTGCAATCAAACACTATGTATCTGATGCGTCTATGCCCTTTCCTCGTTGCTTCCACATACTTAGAGTTAAGAACGTTGTAAAAATAAAGCATAGATATAAGACTGGTTAAAAAGTAGGTTAAGCGATTAAATAAATTGGCGAATAGAAACTATTGCATTGGATCACTTTAATTGTGAATCCAGTCTTATAATTGTATTATCAACACTGACGGTAGTCAGCAAAATGAGGATAGTTCCTACAGTTGTGGCTGTCGATATGTTTACAGCGGACCAAAGACATATCAAAGACGATTTGATCCAAGTCAGTAGGTGGAGCCTAGGAGACTGGAACTCGCGCAGCCTAAGCCACGTATCTAACCTCAGCTTCTCTATATATTACCTTAAATCACTACGTGTTTAATTATACCAAACATAAATACATATATATATATACTTAATTTATATATATGAAAACAAAAATGCACCGTGCGCCTCCTGATTCAAAAAGTGTCAATAAAAACGATACTCGAGGGCCAACAGTTTGAGATAATGAGTTTTGCACTCGAGCAACTAGTAGAATTATATAGCTCATTGAGTTCAAACCTCCTTTTTAAAGCAGGCTATCATTGGGTTTGCAATGCCTGCCCCAAAACCCTCTAATGCTTCTTTCCTGATTTTTTCAGGCATGTTTCAGTAGAGTAATTGCAAGGCTGGCTGTAAAAAGGATCGGGAAGATGAATGAATTAGAATCATCTATGAGTAGCGATGTCTATTTGTCAAAAGTATATGCCAGCGCGTCAAGATCGAATAAAAAATCTACATTATGATAGAGGATATCGTTACTTCGAGTATCATTGTATTAGTCAAATCTTACTCGATAAAGTTTTCAACTAAAAATAATTTTAGGAGCATCCCAGGCTCGTAAGTTACAGAAAATGTCTGTAAATCGGCTATACTTTTTGAATTGGAGACGTCGGCTGCTATATATCCAAATCAATATGAACGTAAGATATTGATATGGGTGTATCGATATTTTGTACTGAAACCGTGGTATTGGCTGATTGCTTACTTTGTTCCTTTTTTTAACACCCACCGTGTCCTGCTAGTGTACAGATTTCCATGTTTTTCATTCTTTAAATGTATATGTTTTTGAATGATATTACTGTTTTTAACAATTTTTCATAATTCTTAATGGAAGCACATATTTTTTTTTAAATTTGTAGAAAACTGTACATGAGCAGTGATGACAAATCAGCAGGGTGGACACGAATGCTGTATCTAAGCTCGGCGTATTTATAATACTTCTACTCAATAGTAACTCGGTAGCTCACTTTTAACAATAGTGCATGTGCTTTTTAAGGGCCAGAAGTTTCCCCAAAAAATTGTACATTTAAAGCTGTTTTTAAAATTTCTAATTCTTAATTTTTGTTAAATCACATAATCGAATACATAATAATCTCCTTTTTTAACTTAAAAACTTGTATTAAATTGAAACTTGTGGTCCAAATTTTGCATGTATTAAGTTAAGAAATATTTTTTAGATTTGTAGATGGATTGGTTTTTCTATTTGTTAGAATTAGTATTTTAAGATTTTATTTAGCAACTTTTTTTATAAATTAAAACGTAATATCATAATTTTTTAATTTAAAGCCTATTGTTATTTGTGATGAAAGTAGATGCTATTTATAAAATAAACTGAAAAAGATGAAATTACGTTTAAAATTTAATTTAACAGTTTATTTATGTATAGATATATATATAGATTCAATTGTTTCTATAAATCAGAATTTTAGTTTGCATGATAATTTTATAAATATTTTTACAAATTGCAAACATCTTTTATGCATTAAATAATTTTGTTTCATTTCATTTCTTATGCCTTGATTCTATAATTTAATTATTTAATCACAAAATTAATAATTGATTGATATATTTTTTATAAAAAATTAAAACAAAGATGTTTGCATTATTAGTACAGTTAAAAATGTTATTTTGCATGATATTATTATATGTTATTCAATTTTTTGCACTTTTCTATCCAATCTTTTTATCACAAGCTTTTTCAAATGCATGACTTATTATTAAGTTAAAGTTAACAATATTTGCTCTTAAAGTCAATTATAGAGATTCGGCTTATCTTTTCAAATTCGAATTTTAGACATATGATGATTTTTTAAATTAATACAATAGAAAGATAAAAATTAATTATTTATTGTTACTGATTTCTATTAATTTTTCATATTTAACGTTTTGAAACTCGTAAAAATGATGCTATCGCGCCTGTTGCTTTGATATTTTTTACATTATTCTGAAAAGAAAAAGCCCTATCTCTATTTAGTCATTGCTCTTCAAAAAAAAAAGTTCAGGGTAATAAGAATTTCTCGAGCACTTTGACTTAGCACGCGCATGAGCATGTATAAAAACGTGTATACTGTTAATAGTGAGCTTAATTATAATATAGCGTTTTATAAAATTGAAGAAATCTACGAAATGTATCAGGATGTCTTCTCAGTGATTGGTGAGCAATGAAAGGAAATCAAAATATTTTTTAATTTCAATTCAAAATACGAAAAAAAAAGAAAAAAATACGTTTTTATTAGTAAATTTAAAATGAAAAATAAAAATAAAATCCTTGATTGCTTTTATGCACTTCGAAGACAAGCAAGTGTTCCACCGAAGCATTTCGATACATTCCCATCTTTAGCAAAAATGGATGAATGTACAACTTCTTAGCTTTGTGAAGTTCATCAGAATTTGTCTAATACTAATTTTAATCTCTGTTACGAAATACTGTTTAGTAAAAAAAAGGCTATATATCTGGCTCGGAAGCAAACTAGGTCGAATGCTTATGGGACAATTTGGAAGCAGGGAAATTTTTACTTGTTCAGTAATGTCAAATTAGCAATTTAATTATAATCCATCGTTATTGAATTCGATGATTGTTTGCACCGTGGCACTGACACATGATTTTTTACATGCTGAGCACCATTTCATTACAAGAATCAGTATTTATTTGTAAATTCAATGTTTTATTCGCCTTAAGTGTTTCATATTCCAAAGTTGTCTCTTTACAAACAATTAGTTCAATTTTTATTCACTTTTATCGATTCTTGTCATTGAATGAGAGTTCAGTAATTATGGACAATTTGGTGTGGGCTGACATCTATGTTAGAATACAACATGTCCATTCACCGCTACTGAACGTTAGCAAACACTGTACGCAAATAAAGTTTATGATTGTTAATCTTACTAAAAAAAAATTTTAAATTGCTTGCCGATACTGTTTTTTTCCTCTTCCACTTACTAAAAATTAATAACTTGTGATAATAACCAAAGCATAATTGCATATTGACTTTGCGTACCTACCTTGCTACAGTGCGGTGTATAATTTATAGTCTATTAAATTTTTTTGGGTAGTTTGTATTGATGATGAATTTTAAGAAACACTCATGGATTCACTTTAAGCTAATCAATTTCTTTTGTCTTGAAAGTACTGTTGATTTTATGATCCTCATTATGAAGTAAGGCGACGTCAAAAGGTACAAACTACCCAGTCAATAATTATATACCACGCAAATACGAGGACTTTTAATCATGTTTGATCTTTATTTATTGGATATTTGCAGAAATTTGTGGTTTGCTGAATCTTGTCACGACTTTTTGAATGTGTGGAACTTGATATATATACATATATATTATACATATTCATCGTACCACTGTACTCATTGTATAAATTACACATTCACCGCTCGAAACACTCGACTTCTCGGTCAATCTCTTGAATCAAATTTGAACTTTCGTCTGGTTAAAGAAAACGTTACCACCTAATATACGTTAATTAGCTTGTTTTATTATCATCATTTTTTCAAAAAATCAATCATTATCTTTCTTACATATGGCTTTATTTTTAGCTAAGTTTTATTATTCCTTTTCTCACTTCGATCAAACCTAAGAGTAATAACAATACGGAGCTACGCTTTCAAATTCTGTTTACGCTTTAATTGTGTGCAAAGTTTGAAAAACTAACTCTTCAATAATTCAACTCTGGCAATATCTATTTTTTTCCCTTTTTTTTAACTACTGCAATTCTCTCTTAGGTTTGATTGTTTAGACGAATGTATTTGGCTTTTACCTTGATTGCGTAACGCTATTTGCTTTGATATCGGTTTCGTATTATGCCTTAGTTTTAGAAGTAAAGGTAGGTGGATTAAGCGCGAGTCAATACATAAGAATGGTTTTATAATCTTTTGATTGTCATGAACTAATTAACTTACTCTCAATTAACTCTGAATGTTTTTTGCTATGCAATGAATAAAATTTATAATTAATATAAAAATTATTCTCGAGATTGACTCACGTTGAACGTGTCTGTGTGCCTTCGATTTGAATGTTTTTTTTTTATATATTACAATACTTTATGTTGAATTGATTAAAAAATATAATATATATACCTAATATATACACACGTATTACTTACTTACTTACTTTTAATAAATATATATATATACATATAATGAAACGCAATGTCGAAAAATTTTTGTTATGCAAAATACTTCGAAGGTAGATAGTGCACTTTGATACCATAGCCCAACTCGCATCAGTCGTGTTTACACTAATGGAAAGATCAAAGGAATGTTTGATTTAACTGTCGAAAATTGTGCATAACTTAGATTCAAGAGACTGAACTCAGATCGAGGAGTTTATGTCAATCTAGATACTTTTGTAGACTCGGGCGGTGCTGAGTGGGCAAAATATATACCGTTCTTTCAGTTATTTCATTTCACCATTATTTAGTGACTAACATTGTTTGAGCTTCAATTAGTATTTTGATCAAAACGGTGTATGTCATGTGTAAAATATACTTGGGTGTGGGAGTACCATTTTTTTAGCCTGAAACTCTTATTATGTCCAACATAATAAACCTTATATTATTATGTTCATATTATTTTTAGCTATATCTGTTTTTTCTTTTTCTTTTTATTTTTATTTTTTTTTTTAAATTTTTTTCGAAATAGTTCTTAAGTATAGAAGTGTCTTGATTAAAATGGTTTGATTGAATGCAGTTGGACATTTTTAATTGTTTAAGGCGTCGAAAACACTTTATGTATCGACGAATATTGTTCATGTGGATATGTAAAGTGCATCATTTCTTTGGGCTGTGGTACTATGTACCGTTGGCTTAGAACAACCGACAGACATTCAGGATGCAGTATTTTTACAGTCAATTTTAATTGTGTTGCAGCGTATCCAGTGGCTCCACACCCACCAACTGGCTTTGTACCAGCGCAGGCGCAGCCAACTGCGTATGGCGGTAAGACATTTATTCTGCAATTCTGAAATCGATTGAAGTTTTAAATTAATAAAATTCTCTGATGACCGCGCTTATTTATTTAAAGCAATAATTTGACTCCGAAAAGTTCTCAAAAATTTCAAAATTAAATGCAATAAGAAAGTTTCCATATTCTCGATAACAAAAAGGGTTTCACATCACCTTAAAACATTCATACCGACCAATCAATATGTATCGCGCTGTTTTTGCTTAAAATTTAACACTGGTAAATTTTTAAATAAATTTTCATTATAGGCAGCTAACGGTATTTTTTTTAAATTGCATTGGTCTACTATTTTATTCGTGGACATCTTTCATGAAATAAATTTTTTTGCAGTGCCAGGAGCAGCGCCTTATGGGGTCTTCCCGAACCAACCTCAGCTTTATGCCGCTCAGGGACCACCCCCACCAACATATGATCAAACTCTTACACATCCGATGGTAAATATTTTTTTTAGACAAATTATTTTGTCTAATAAAATTTTATACAAAATAATTAATTTTCCTGCTTCGGTGCGCGTAAAAAATATTTTAACTTAAAATAAAATTATTTTTAATAGATTACCGCATTTTCGGATAGTCATTTATTTATTCCATTATTATTGCAGATGTACCAGCCTATGTATGGACAAGGCTATCCTGGAGGATACTTGGCAGGTTATCCAACAGCCTATGGACCATTACAGTATTACCCACCGTTAGCTGCCGCTGCAGCATACTATCCAACTGCTATGCAGCCTGCTCCAGTTAGGCCAACAATTATGGTATCCGTAAGTTTTTTTCTTGATAATCAAGTCAATGCTTTGTACAATAGTTTAAAGGAAATGTTTTTTAAAGTATTTGTTATAAATTAATCAAATTCTTGAAATCTTTTGATAAAATTCATTACGGTATTATATTTTTATTGTATGACGTTTTTCAATAATTTCAGAATTTAAACAAAAAAATGATGTATAAATGTAGATAAATTATGAAATTACATAATTTTTATAAATAACGAGTTGATAATTGAAAAAATGTAATTAAATGCTTTCGTTAAAAAACATATTTATATACATACAAGGAAGTCTAACTATGAAATTACTTCTAAAGCAGAATGGATTCGACGGAGCAAGATTCGATGGAATATCGCAACCTGTCCTGCCTCCACCACCACCAGGAGTGGCCGCAAACGCGGCGCAGCTAGCTGCTATGGCGGGTCATAGTGTCGCGCTCTCGCAAAAGAAGGGCTCGTTCTTAGGAGGCGGAACGGAGAGCGGTTATACATTTTGGTAAAATAACACCATATCGCGCGAGAGACGGAGAGATGAGGAAGAGTCGAAGTTACGAACAAACAAGATTGGGAGAGCGAGTTAGAGAAAGGAGTAAAGGCATTGTTGTTGAGATCCGTGTAGGCAAAAAAATGAAATTCGACTGTCTCCAAAGTCTATATACTTTTTTCCCGTTGGGTACTATATCTTTGTAGAGAGGCCATTTTTCAGTGGGGAGGGCGTCTTAGTGCACAAACCGTCTGTCGACGAGCCAAAACAAGACCGTGACGAACTGACACCCGCATATCTCTTTGAGGTGAATTTTTCAAACCTTCTCTTTTCTCATTCATCCCATCATCCTCTACTCCCTTGACACCCGTTTCTTCCTTCATTAACCCTTCAGTCAAGAGAAAACCTCACCGTCTTGTTTTTGTGCGACGGTCAGTTTATGCGTCCACTCTAGAAAAGACAAAAAAAACGGACAGCTAAACAAAAAAAAAAAAAAAAAAAAAATTCGAGAATAGATAAGCTACTGTAAAGAAGATATTCCTGAAGATTAATGGGCGATGAGATCACTTATTCAGTGTGAGAAGACGCGTTTAGTCGTAAGAAAAAAGAGAGAGAGAAGCTCGTTACCAGCGGATAAGCGAACTGAAAACTCGTGGTGTTCTTGTTTTTTAGCGATATAAAGTGAGCGCGTACGTATGTTAATGCGAGCACCAAGCGACACACGGAGTTGTCTCTCAATCGCCTACAGGGATCGATATTCGAGAATGTGTTCTAAGCGTTTTTTAAACGTCACTTGGCAGACTAGAAAAGAAAAGGGGGCTGCTCGCAGTGTTGTTTTTAATTTCTTTTTCTCACTGTTTTCCGTTGTCTGCTTAAAGAATACTCTTCCATTATGGATTGACGAAGTTACCGCGCTACGTAACTAAAACCTTTGTTTTCATTCACGGTTTTTTGTTACTCAAATTTATAGTATTAAATTTGTTATTCGTTATTTTCAAATTTATTATATTAGTCACGAGCAGCCCTTTATACGGAATATGACAAATATTGCGTGATAAAAGAAATAAGAGAAACGTGTGATGACTACTAACTTCTAGAAAAATTAATAAGTAAACGAAAAATATTTTCTTTAAAACTTTTTATGACACCTGCGAATTTAGTTCAACAATGAAGATATCTCGACAAGAAATAAATTGTGACATAGTTTTCACACGTTTTCATAACTCAATGACGCTTACCATCCGATTGAAGAGTACGCACCCTTTTTTATAAGTAGTCTTTCAAGTCGTTTAAAAGTCTTTTTTTACGCAGATTAGCTAGGTCGGCTAAAAAGTTATTATTTAATTGAAAATAAAAAAAATAAAAATAAAAAATACAAAGAATTGTTCACGGTAAAATATCTTGCCTCGCTGCATCAACGGTTTCCCTCAATGTTGTTAACATTGTGATATATATACATTATCAATTTTTAATTGTTTCTTACATTCATAAATGATCGCTGTGGTAACACGCAAAATTCTCTAAACGAATCTCAAATGAGGAAACTGTTCGAGTGTGGAACTCTGTAAAAAAACTACGAAAAAGTAAAAAAAAAAGAGTGCTTAAGGGCTATAAGAGTACAAATTCATGCATCTGAATAGGCAATTATGTCGTGAGCAATTCTTGAGATTGAGCCATAGCAGGCAAGTGGAACACCGAGCGATGCAGCGAATTTCGTTATGTCAACTTGTTAACGTGCGTCAAGCAGGATCGTCTCCCTCCATAAAGGATTATATTCAAAGTCTAGAGTGCATCTGTTTTTTCTCGTAAACGATTATGTGAAAGGCTTGAAAAATAAGTCCTAGTTAAACAAAATAATACGGAAGGTCGTAGAAACGGATACTTTCTGCGCGAGAGCTGCGGAATAATACGGTGCACTTTCTTAGGGTCCTAAGAATGCTAAACTATCTTGAGCAGCTATAAAAGCGCCTGCCTCGCTCTGTGATCATAGAAATAGCAAAGTGAGTCAGTCGATGGAACTGTCTTGAAAAGTTCTATTTGCTCGCTCACAATAAATGATATTTAATTAAGCAATGAAACCAGAGGAGCTAATTTACAATCGACGATAGCCCAGAGTAGGACCAAAAGACGCGATTCTATTTAGGATTTTCAATCGGTCGTATCAGCGCCAAGCTTGGGCAAACGTGCGACATGTATACATATTTATAGATCAACTAAGCGCAGCTATGTAAAACTTGTCATCTTCAACGAGACATTTGATTTTTATGCACAAATGGTTTTTCAGAGAATATCGAGCGATTGATTGACTAAGCTTGGTGCATTGATATCGATAAATTGCATCCTCTTTGTACCTTTTGATTCTTTTTCTACCGAACCCACCTGAAACTACTCAAACGTGACCAGCATTTAGTAATCAAGTGTACAGTTTCGTGGCATAAAAAAATCTAGTCCTATAATTCTGACTGATTAAAACTTCAAAATGCTACACAGCTACTTTTTTGCTCAGCATTGATTTTTCTTTTGTTTCCTATTTGCAATTTATTAGATCAAAAATCGTGTTGAACTCAGTTATTAATTATGTAAAAATTTCATATTAAAATATGAACTCATGTCATTCCATTGTGAGATTGATATTTTGTTAGTAGACAAAAGTCACGTTTGGGAAATTTAGGATGCCGTGTCGACGGTGGTTTTCGAGTCGCCGCTTTAAAATGAACAAAATAATAACAAGAAAACGTAAGCATGTGCCGACATTAGTTGGTTAATTAATTCAAGTAAAATTTCCCCTTCTACGTGCTTTGCAACGAAAATGATGAATAATCCGAAAAATAAAAAAAAGTAGCAGCATGTGTTAAAAAGGCATTTAGCTTTGAAGAGACGAAAATTGTACGAGAGAATTACTTTGACGAAAGATCGAATGAGAAAAATGAAATGTATTTCGTTGATATTTATATGTATATTAAATTATTCTCGTTTTATCGATTTATTTGCAGATTCATATTTTTTTAGATCAAATTTTTTGCAATGCATTTTGACAGATTGTTTGTACCAAGCGGCAGTGGGAAGGTTTTATATCATGGAAAAGCGTGCAATAAACAACATGTCTATTGTAACAGTAAAATAAATTGTATTAATTGCAATGGTAAATTTGTTATGTTAAAAAAACACTGGTGCAGGTGCCCAGTGTAACAGTTAATAAACATTATGACCATGCATTCGTTGTACTTATTCAATCCTAAAACCTTAAGCTTAAGATCTTTAAAAGCTGTAAAATATACTTTACATTGTATTACAAGTATAGCTCTGTAAAATACGAGCTTTCCATAAACTTTCTATTACAAATATTACAAAAAAATTTCTATTCTATTAAATTTCTATTACAAATATTAAAGAAATAGTTTTCTTTTTTCTGATTTGTTCAAAAGATAAAGCTATCTACACAGATTATTTTAACAGAATAACATTAAGACTGTTCAAATTTTTTACTAGCTAAAACTTTTTTCATTGTCTTCTCTAATGCGGGCAGAAGATCACAATAAGAGTCTACGCACTTTGTTGCACAGTTCTCAAATTCTTCACTAAACTTATTAACTTCAGCTTGAGTTGGACTTGGTCCCATTTTGTCTTTAATTTTATCATTACAGTCCATTACGCACCTTTGCAATCGGTTCTGAAATCATTCAACATTTTTATTAACTTTACAACATATCTTTACGTTTGTAATCTAACTTAATTTTTTTCAATTTCATTTACTGACCTGCACTCTTTCAAATTCTCCTTGAACGTACTGCTGTGCTCTGTTTAACGTAGTGCTGCAATTTTCCACGCAACTGTGGACTTTTTGAACACTGTAAGTCTCATTATCGCAACACGTTGCTGCACATCTATGCATGTCCCCCTTAAACAAACGATTCACATGACAGCTGGTAAAATAACATCTCGACTAACAAAACACTTAAACAAAATTTTCACAATCTACAGTATCCACCTACAAAATTATTAAAAAAAAAATCAATCAAATGTCAATCACTTTCCTTAAACAATCCCACATACATTCCAGTACTTACATAAACACTGCCCTCATCCTCGAATCTTACACACTAGATTACACGTGACGCACAGAGGCCTAACCTACGAGCACAAATTACCTGCATTTTCCTCAGATGCGTCCTGTCCAACTCCTCGACGATCTTCGTCATCTGGTCCTCGACTCGCTTCCTCTGCTCCTCGACCATTTTTACGTTTTACCTTGATTATTTTCACTGAAAAGTCTCGCCGCCACTAAGTGCAGAGTGATTCAAACGCCGATAAGAGAATCCAGCGTGCGGACTGTACGCGTGTGTGTGTCAGCACGCGCGCGGAGCTCCAAAACGCTCGCGCCGCGTATACGTGACTTCTGCTATTAGGGTAAACTCGTGTAGTACTGGAGAGCGGATCTGTGGATAAAAAATGATAGATATAGGTATATTTGGTGGGTAGAAGGAGAGAACTGCACGAGTTTATGGATGTGGGTTGAAAGCTTGGGTGTTGACGGATTTGAAATCTTAATCTGGATGGGTCTTGCGTCAGCTTTACGGGGAATGATCGTTTATTTATTATGCAATGATTTTTATTTCGAGTTTTTATTAGTTTAGATTTCGACGAGCTGAATTTACCATATTTATGTTTTATTTGCAGTTGTATAAAAGACTTAATAATCCTTAAAAATATTCTTTATTCATGTAATGTTTTTTTTATTTTGTGCAAAAATTTTAAATTTTATGCACACTGTATCAATGCTGTATTAATGTAATTTTCATACATTTTTATGCTTGTAAAAAAAAAGAGATGCCAGCATTTAATTTAAAAAAAATACGCAGTCGAATCTTTAAGCTCTCTGCATAGTTTCACTCTTTCACCTTACCAATAAAAAAATTGATTCCATTTAGCATCGTACAAATAAAATATATGGTACAAATAAAATGTAAAATAATTAAAAATTCGCGGCAACCTTCCCAAAAAGCCTTACAATTTAAAAAAAAAGGAAGTCAGCGATCGCGCGCTAAAACAACTCTCCCTCAACCCAACCCCCCACCCTCAAAAAAAAACCCAAACCACCCTCTCAAAAATCCCAAAAATCATCCCTCCCCAATCCTCACACCTTCATAACCAAAAATCC
>JAPYZA010007846.1:0-12627 GCA_030522685.1 Eupelmus azureus | reverse complement strand
ATATCTTTTTATCACGAATGCGAAAATAAAGAGTCGCGTAATGTAAGATTTTGCCAAAGCTAAAATGATTTGTAGAGGTATGGATAATTCACCATTTAGGCAAGGCAAAATCATTACATTCATAATAACATAAGCATAAGTGGTAAAAAGTATATTAATAGAACTTATTTGAAAATCCGTATAAAATTGATGTGGTATAAACATAAGATAGAGGATAATGTATTTCCTATCCTTTACGGGAATCAAATTCTATCAAATTCTTGTTAACAAAAATTGCCAATAAATCGCCCAGAATAACAAGTTACAGAATTCTAGATATTCAATAACTTAATAATATCTTAAAGACAATTTTACTCCTCTCCCTAGGCAGTTTCCATCAGATAGACTTATATATTAAGACAGAGATATAGAATCCACAGTTTTTTTAACTGATTATAAACGTTATCGTTAAAAAAATTGAAAAAAAAATTTGATATGATCTTCTAAAGAATAAGAAACATTGCTATTCAATTAGTATATATTACTTCTCTTACTTGATGACAGCGAATAGCCCCACACAGTGCTCGATGCATACAGTATACGTCGTGTCGACTGCGACTAATATCACGACAGCCATGCTAAGGACTAAACAGTCAAATATGTAGATCTTGCCATAATGATCTTCGACGTTCACCGCAAATTCGCCATTTAGTATATAAAGTCGCGGACGGCTCTCATTTAAGGGTTTCAGCTTATTCAGCACCATCGGGGTCGATGGTATTAAGATGAATAGGATCATAGCTGCTATCATGTATACTGGAAGTGTGAATGGAATTTTAGAGAAAGTACTTTTTTCTATGATTTGGGAATTTTAATTTTGTAACTAACAAGGAGAGACTAGAGTATACATGAAAGGGATTTCTACAAGGTTTTGTAGATCGATTTTTGTCATCTAAAAATAATATCGAAAACACTCATAACTCCATCAAATGGGCCAATTAATGTTATAGTATATTAAAATATTATATGGATAAAGAGACCATTTGCTACAATTATTATGGGTACTCAACTTGATTTTTAGGTTTAAAAATTAACCCTCGAAACCTTGTTTAAATCCCTGTCTCCCACACACTGGCCTCTTAGTTTCAATCATTATATCAGATAAATACTTATATAGCCAATAGTAAGTCGTCTCCCCCTTTCAGAATAGTGTATGAGTATACCTCTATCCTCCTCACCGGTTATTTTTTCCCAATTATTTATTATGCTCTCGAAAACTGTTTTTAGCTGCAAAATAAAATCAGAGGATATTTGTTTACGATTTTAATTCCGAGTCATGTCGGAAACTGCATATAAAACCTTATTTTCAGCGAAGATAGTCGTAAGAAATTTCAAGAACGTTGCGGATACAAGAAGCATCAAAGCTAAATGTTCCATCATTTTGTCAATTAAACGAAAATCTTTAATCAGGGCCAGCACCTGAGTAAAATGTAAAATATCAATTATTTTTTATAATACAAAAATTATTGTAAGGATAAATCTAGGGAGAAATTATTTATGTCTTATTTCTCATTTTTTGACTTCAGTATTATTATTAAAAATTTGCTTCCATTTATTCTTTATTTTATCCTTTATCCATAATAATACCATGTATATTATTTTATGTATATTATGTAAAAGTTTCATTATGTATCATATATTAAATATCACTATATATATTCATTATTCATTACTGTTGTTGCTAATACCCAAATCGGGGAAAATATTAAAAAAAAAAAAAAAAAAACTTAGATTACTTTTAGAGTTACGGGAATTTTTCTTTAATATGTTTCAAGAAGAAAATATGTTGCATCCTAAATGTATTTCAGAAATTCATTTCTAAAAGAATGAATTTCTTCCTTCCATTCATCTTTTCTTCAAACCGAAAATTTTTACAAATAAATTTATTAAATTTATTTCGACTGGAATGAAATTAACGGGTGAATTTGAATAAAACAAAATAAAAATAATCATATTAATTTTAATGAATTATTCATTTTTAGAGTATAATGTTTGAGAAAAATATATCTACAGTTAAGTGAGACAATTTTTGTCGGAGCATCAAATCTCTACTTATGCAATATTTTCTTACTTGTGGAAGTAACATCGCAACCAGTCCACAGAACGAGAAAATCCTAATATAAAATTTGATCCTTGGATCCTGATAAGGCCATAATCCAACACTTGTCATTAAAGTTTTATTGATTATAAAATAACGGCTATCGTAGATGTCCATGTTCATCGAGAAAAGTCCACCTCACTTTTGCACCTTGATCCATTTATAGATCTTTTAAAAAATAATGGTCTTTGGCATTCATAAATTATGGTGGCAGGCGGCTGGAAAAAAAAATAATGGTTGCCAAGGTACCGCACTATTATATAACAATTTGCATAAATAAAAATTCAATGCTCACTGCCTGCGTCTTCGATAGTGAGGTGCGAAGGGGTTTAGCTACGAGTGTATTTTATAAAATAAATTGGACAAATAGAAATTATCAGTTGAGTTTTGAAAAAATGAATTTTCTTACTTTATGGAGTAAGTTTTAATTGTGGTAGTTTTTTAAATAAATAGTTGGCAAAGTAAAGTTTTCGATTAACAACTACATATAGAACACTTTGTGAGTTAATTATTATTATTGATTGTAACGAAACAAAAAATTAAATTTTATTATGAAACATCCTCCTTTACTGTATATACATGATAAGAAAAAAATAAAGTTAATAAAATAATTTACAATAATAAACTTACTATAGTTATATCTATACATAAACTAAAATATTATGTAAATCTTTTTTGTCTTTATTTTCTAGCAGGTTAATCCCTCATAATAACATTAGTTATTCTGTACATGTTTAAAATATATTAGTTATTTTGATATTATATAATTGAGAACTTATTTTATTTGTCTAGTGTTGTAATTTTCTAATTCTGATGAGGTTTATTCATCGAGTTTTGATCTCCAAATGCATCATCAAGATTAAATAAGATTATTTTTACCATATATATCCTGGTTTGCAGAAGATTAAAACAGTACTTTATTTATTCAATTAAAAAAATAAAAAAGTAATAAAATAATACACGGACAAAAAATGGATTTCACCCTCATTTTACTAAGGAGCAAACATCTATAAAGAAGAGTGATTTGTCTTTGTATAACATACTTAAATATTATTATTAAAGTAATTGTTTATACATATTGTCAACGCGTAAAATAACGCTATAAAAATCTTAGATATTAAGATACTGTCTTATATCCCTAAAAGTAAGGAATAAAAGTTCTTTCCAGATCTTAAATAAAGTAATTACTTTAATTAATGCACATAAAAAAATGCGACCTGTTCTAATTTACGAGTGCTCTTCAAGAAATTGAGAACTCAAGTTCGACTTGTCATTAAAAATCATTATAAAAATGTCTGCTTATTTACTAAAATATTTTCGACGAAGCAAGAATGGTAAAGCTTTTATTACTAAAATATGACGACGTTTCGGAGGTTTTACTGCCTCCCTTTTCAAGACTGTGTTTATAAAAAGCTAAAACATAATTAGTTCGTAAGGAACCTTGGATGCCAAGCGCAATCTCGCGTTAGAATAATCTCAAAATTGCTAAATATTTGGTTACTAAATTAGAAAAAAAAAGCATCAACTGAATATAAATCTCGTAATAAATACGATTTATTTCTATAAAACTATAAATCTCGTTTATTTTTTCCTCTGCAATTATTCACTCATATTTGGTAAAAAAATAAGCTGAAAAGATTTTTGGTTCCACATGTCGTTGGGTAATGCTGATAAAATTTATCTGAATGAAGAAAACAGAGTTATGTACGATATTGACATTTTAACGATCTTGAAAAAGAAACATAGATTTACCAATTAGCATTATCAAATAAAATATTTTTACTGTGAATACCAGCAATGAAAACGTACGCGTCTTGCTTCAGTATTCACATGTGGCGTCAATTCAAAACTCTTACGTGTAAAAAGTTTGCAAAATTCATGACGTACAACCCTCCAGCTGTCATTAAGCACGGTTTTAAACATCTTAAAGTTACGAATTTCAATAATCTCTGAGTTATTATAGGACTTTTGTACCATTCATTTGAGTATCTAGAGGAAAAATGGCTAACGTTTTAATTTGATATTATTTCATTGATAAAAAACTTCTAAATTTCAACATTTTTTTAAAACTTACGAATCTACAAACAGACCTCCACTATGGTCAATCATTTTCTGACCTGGCCAGCTAATGTAAAAAAGATGCACCAACATTCCTACTAAAACCATGCTGTATCGAATGAATTCCATTAGTTTATCAAATTTTATAAGAACCTATAATGATATTAAAGTTTTTTTACTAAATATGTTCTTAAAAATTAAATAGTATATTACGCACCTAGGGAGGAAAAATAAAGAATGTCTCAGATCGCACGTAAATTGTCAAGATAAACATACGATCTGAGGCTTTCTTTATTTCCTTCCGTGGTGCATATACTGTTTTTCACCATACCCGGGCCGAAAATACCACTTTCGTGACTTTGAGCCAGGAGCGAAAGTGGTACTTTCGGCCAAGGTATGGTGAAAAAATATAAACATAAAAAAAGAATAATTTTTTTCTTCAGCAATGACGTACCAAAACTGATGTTGTACTAAAAACTAACATATTAATTCCCATTAAAAACAAGAATGAAGTTGAATAAGATGATTCAAGAACATTTGCAAAACTAAAATTATAATAAAAAGAATTTATGTATGTACATGCAATATTGAAATTAAAAAAATGTATTTGTTAATGTTACAGAATGTACTTAACTTTATAATTTTATTGTGTAGTTGGATTGTTTGAATTATCAAATCATCTTTTTGTTTCAAATCAGATCTATCAATAACTTTAGTGAGTGTTTGTAAACGAAACCTAAAATTCTAGGTATAAAATTAGTACTATTTAATAAAAGTCTAAATTCATAAGTACAGTCTAAATATAATACAATTATTTAATAAAGCTCAGAAACACAATAAAATTAGAGATAATGTTATTAATACTATTTTTGGCCACATTTAAAAAGGTTCATATTTTTAATATATTTAATAAAATATTTTTCAAATGTTGGCAATATGTTAGATCAAAGTCTTATCCATTTACTATAATTTATTTGTTTGAAGTTTGTTCAGAAGGAAGAATAAGATTTTTTTCAAATCCTGTGTTGCTTATAGCAATAAATAGCAGTGTTTTATCCAAGATTTAGGAAAAATTTTGCTTCTACCCCTGGACTATCAATCAATCTTTTGACTAACAGCTTGGTAACGTTATTGAGACATTTTCAACAAGTGGTAGATGATTATTTCAATATCTTGATAATATTAAAAATTTTTACGTCGTAAGAAATAGAATAACAAAACCTCTGCTGAGCTACTGTATAGATGGATAGTTTCGATACTAATGATAAAGGTGCCTGTTCATACACTAAGTGAAAAACAAATATTGGATAAGCAGCGATTTAAAACTTACTTAACTATAGCAAATAGAGCTAAACAGTGTTCCACACAAACGACGTATGTCGTATCAACTGCGATGATAATAAACGCAGCCACACTGCAGACTAGAGAGTCAAAAAAGTAGATTTTACCATAATGTGCGTCACGGTCAACCATGAACTCGCCGTTTAATATAAATAGTTGTGGTCGGCTTTCATTTAGGGGTCTCAGTTTATTCAGTACTAGTGGTGTAACTGGTAGAGCAATGAAGGAGATCAGAGCTGCCGTAATGCATACTGGAAATGCATGAACGAGAGTTTAATAGTACATTACGCAAATAATGAGTAAAGTAAATGTCGATTTTGTCACACGAGTGAATCGAGGGAAACCACTAGTTAGGAAATGTTGTACTTTGCTTATGTAAAGTAGGCTCCAAAAATCAAATATTACTCACCACTTTAGGAAACTAGTCTATTGAGCAACAAAGGAAAAAGTTTGCTTTTCAATTTTTTTTTTAAATTTTCAAAATTTTTTAATATTTTAATTTACAAAATTTATTTTTGAGTAGCGGGAGAAAAATAACTTGTCCTTCCACTGCAGCAGTTTAAAAAAATTCGACTTTCTATTCGTATTTGATGCACGAAAAAGGCTTTTATGTATGTACGTGTTGAAAAAAGTACTTTACTTTTTTTTTGTCGTTTAGTATAATTTAATTTCTTAGAGTTTTATGCAAAATAAATACTTATGTAACCAACAGTGATCTGTCTCCCTTTCTCGGAATATTCTATGAGTATGATTTTTTCCTCCTCATCAGTTACTTTTTCCCAATTTTTGATTATGTTATCAAGGACTGTTTTAAGCTGAAAAAAAATTAAAAGGTTATATATACGTATATGCAAGTTTAATTGTCAGTGATCTCAGCTCCAAGAGACCTTATTTTCAGCGACGATAGACGTAATGAATTTTAAGACCATGGCCGATATGAAAAGCATTATCGTTAAATGCTCGATCACTTCGTCGATCAAACGAAAATACTTGTATAAAGCCACCAACTGTGCAGAAATTTTAAATATCAGTATTATTTTTTTTCTCGTATAAAAATTATAAGATAACAACAGTTACTGCTTAGATATCCCTATTAAAAATAAATTATTGTCGTCTATTTTTCATTTGCTTTTGTTTTTTCACAAACATACTTTTGACTTTTCGGCCTTCCCCAGTGAAGAACCTCCTTATTTTTATCTGAATTACATTTTGCAGGGTATACTTGATAAGGAAATGATGGAAACAAATAAATTCTACATATCCTGCAATTTCTTTATTAATTAGGCCACCGAGAATTTGGGGTTTACCATCATCGTGGGCGCAAAAGTTCTCTCAATCTTCTAAGTCAATCACAGTTATCCAGCCGTAGGTACGTTAAATATTATTAGTTTTTTTGATCGTTCTATATTTGATTATCTTTATATATTTTAGATTTTTCATCTTTCTCAAGCGAAAATCTTTTTGTTATTTGAAGTTTTCAAATATCAAGAATCCTCGTTATTTTTATTGATTTTTTTTTCCACTTTTCCTTTGTCAATTTAGTTTATTGACGTTTTAGGACTTATTACAAAAAGTTCTATTGAATAGAAAACTAACAATATTTATCTTTTCACAGTATTTTCTTACTTGTGGGAGTAACATCGCAGAGAGTGCAAAGGATGCGAAAGTCCTGATATAAAATTTTATTCTCGAGTCCTGATAAGGCCACAAACCAAAACCCATCATAAAAGTTTTATTTATAATAAAGTAACGACTATCGTAGATGTCCATCTTCATGGAACAAAAACGACGTTGCTGTAAAACCCAAAGACAGTAGATTTAAGTTATTTTAAAATAACTTTTCTGCATTTATAATTTATGGCGTGAGCTGATAGCTGGATAAAAATAATGATTGCTGAAGGTACCGCACTATTACGTTACGATTTGCATAAATAAAAATTCAATGCTTACTATCCGCGCCTGCAATCGTGACATGCGGAGTACAGTTTCGATTAATTCTATTATAAAACAAGTTGTAAAATTGAAATATTATTGTAAATTTAGAAAATCAATTTATTCAGTTCATAACGAAACTTTTAATTATAATGAATATTTATTATAATGCAAATTGCGAAAGTATTATCTGTTTTATAGAAAACATTTTAAATATGGAAAAAAACATGTTTTACTTTACTAGCGATAATAAAAAGAAATTAAATATAATAAATTGACAATATGTGAATTAGAATTTCTAACATTAAATTTATTAAAATTTGCAAAAAACTTTTAGAATAATAAACTAATAATAGTAATATTGATTTCTTTTTTAAATTAAAAAGAAAGGAAATTATATACATTCGATGTTTTCAAAATCTCATGACTCTGTTTACGTCAGGAAAGATATTGTAAAAAAATAGACGTCGGAAAGATTCATAAAATCCTACAAGTGCACCCGCAGCGGAAAAACAATCGTTTCATCACGTAAAATAAAGAATAACAAACATCAACCAGGAAATGCGTTGAAAAATCGAGCAGCAGATGTTTAAGAAACCGCGTAATGCGTATCAGTCGGGTACATCGTGCGAGAAAAGCTAGCAGTATGCAAGGGAGAAGCAAGGCCGGATGTGATGTTTTGTAGGTCATGTGCAGAGACGAAGCTTCGCGTTTCTTTTTTATTCAAGTAAATATATATACGTATAAGTTAGTGACATATAACTAGTGCTGGAAAAGGGTTGGACAGTTTTCTGGAATCGCTGAAGTCTATAACGCGAGCTCGACGCTTTGTATGTTTACGTGGGAGTAAAAGATGCAATCAATGAAGCGTGGGATTTTCAAAATATTATTTAAAATTGAAAAAAAATAATAATTTTGTTAAAGATTAATTTAATTAAACAAGAAATAGAAAATAAGTTTTTCAAATAAATCTTAAACTGGAATTTCTGCTATTACACATGAACCGATAGGCTTTCTGAATTTTAATTTGCAAAGCTCATTTAATTCGAGTTCGAAAATTCCAAATCTTCAATTCAAATCCATATCTTAAGATCCACGATCTCTTTAAATTTCCCCTTTTTCATAGGAAGTAAATAAGTTGCTACTCGTTATATCATATTTAATTTATAGTTTAATAAAGAAGCTTCACTATTAATACACACATTTACACGCGTACTCACATTAATCGCGTGCGACTGTTGAATATTTAATTCTTTTAATTGCCGAAATACTGTAGAAGATTATTTCAAAAAATTAACTTTTTGCGAACTAATAACAGAACTTTATATAACAGACTAGAACCAGAGAACTCTACCATCTCCGTAAGTAAAATAAAAAAAGAAAATATATAAAAATTTTAAAAATCCATCTGATCCTCAGGCACTTTCATTTTGACTCCTGAATTCCATAAGCACATGCCCAACACATCATCTAAACATCAACAGTATAGGCGCGCAAGCATCTCCAGAAATTTCCCAGATGCATCCCTCGACGGCGTCTCAGGTCCGCTCTGTCTTTCCGAAAAGCGACGATTCCCACAGAGGGAAAAGCCAAAAGAATCTTCTCACGCAAGGAACACTTGTGCGCTCGCGCGATGTCTCCGCATCTCCGATTTCAAACGCGCTCCCCGGAGAGGGACGACCTGTTGAAGCTGGCTAGCGCAGTGTGAGCGCAAAAAAAAAATATACATATATAGGGAGGCTTGGGGACTTTCTATCTATGTAAGCACCGAGAAGTTTGTTCGGTCATATTCTAGGCTGTGTTGGACTAATCGTATTGCTATTCGTGAATTGCATATAATGCAGTTGAGCACTTCACGAATTAGAACTCACATTTTCACAGCGTTTATGTGGAAAGTTGTTTACGAAGAACACGTGTACGGAAGGTGGTGATTATTATTTACTCTAAAGGAGAGTATCAGATATGCGGATCACCAATCATGTTGAAACTTTTTGAGTTTTTCCAAGTTAAAAAATAACATTGAACGCTAAAATCAAACATAATTATTATCTTAAAAAATTTAAAAAGCACAAAAAAAGCTCCACGCGAAAAATAAACTTTTTTGCTTATAGTGGAGCAAAAGTATTTAACTTCTCTTTCGGCGCCGATTCAAGAATTTTCATCTTAGGGCAGTAAATATTTTCGATATTTTAATTACTTCTTATAAAATGTCAGCTGTTCATCTGTAAATTTAAAACGCTTTAAACTAAAAATGTACTCATTGGGGTTTACAAACTCTCGAAAATCTTCACGTGCTCCCATCACTAAATTGAAGAGCGACGGATTTTCCTCGTGTTTGCCTCTCACGGTTAGAAGCGGCTCAACACGTGTTAAGGTGGCTCCAGCCTGCTAGTCCGTACCACCAAGGGGTCCTGTGAGGGGCATTCAATGATTAATTTGAGAATTTATGCAGTTAATTTCCTTGCAGTTGATTAAATCCTAATAGAAATGCTTTTTACAAGAAAAATCTCTTCAGGTTGCCTGGCAACCGGACATTATTAAAATACCAAAAAAGTTACATTTTGATAAGATATAATTTGTAATTTTAGATATTGAATTTTTCATAAAATAATCTTATATTTGCAATTAGCAGATTTTAGAAAAAGTTTATATACCGTAATTATTTTTAGATTCAGTTTTTTTTAAATACTAGCTGGCCACTATGCGACCACAACGTCGAATCTGTTTCTAGCATGATATTTGAAAATCGCTAATAGGTATACGTCAAAAAATATTCACAGCTGACTAATCAGTCAATCACATACTTAAGGTTTTAAACTTTTAATAATGAAAAGCACCCCAATCTTTTATAAAGGGGATTCTTTTCACATATTACCTTATTAAAATATTAAGAAAATATGAAATGAAATAGGTAAAACAGATTTTTTTAAACTTTCCTTTTACGGTTTGTCCATCGGGAATCTTAAGAAAATGAATTTGATATTATTAAAATCAATGTTTAAAAAAAAATATACTTATAAAAACATTTTTGTATTGAAGATGAAAAGGAAGCCAATACTGAGCAACCCAGCCGGGACTCCGTAAAATACAGTTACTCAACCACCGCAGCAGTATAGCGAGCCCTTGAACTTGACGTACTAATAACTGGTAGCTGGTCGGAGCGTAGACCAACGGATCGATAATGAGCGCGTCTTTTTTTTGAGAAAAAAATAGCGAGAGTACGAGTTTGGAGGCAGGAATAGTTTTGGAACGAGTGTTAAAGTCCTTTGGTCTTTTACGGTGACGCTGCGGGAGACGAGCCACGTGCAGGAATATTTAGTTTGGTTCGGGTTTGATTTTAGAAAGGTTCGAGTTAGTGCCTCTTTAATTGCTCGACATTATTGAACTTTACTAACCTTACAGATTATAATTAAATTGATTAGTCACAAAAATTTACGCATAATGATGTTCTTTTATAAATAAATAAAATTGAAATACTATTAAATTCTGTAGAAATATCATGTATATTTACAAGTATCCTTATTGTATTCAGATTTTTTCCAAGAATTTTTAACATAAGGTACAAAATAAAAATCGTCACAGCTTGCAAGACTCCCAAAATCCTCACCGGGACACTTGTGCCGCCTGCATTTCTATAACTATCGAGCTTTATTATCGCCTGTCCCCATTGTTTCTTGCAAGTAACCTGACACCCGCCTTCGACTTTTAACGATATTTTGCGACTCAAGAATTAGTTGCGCAGCAGCACGCGACACACGCCGGCAGGTGCACTTATGTATACCTACAAATGTATGATATTGCACTACAGTGTGCGTATTTTGTTTCAGAGTTAATTAATTTTTTAAGTTAAGCTCCGAATTTTATCTTTTATTTAAAAGATATTCTTTTTATCTACTCAAGTAATTACACCTTTTTGTTTTATCTTTTTGTATGTGGTATTTATTTACTTGTAAAAGCTCAATTAGGTGACGCAGTGAAGAATTAATATATGGAAGATCGGGAATGCCTTGAACACTTTTTTTGTTATGTTTATTAAGTATTAATGAAAATTAAATAAATTAATATTCATATTGTAAATAGTTAGTAAGTTTACTGTAGAAATGATGAAATAAACCTTATTTTAACTTTATTTTAGATTATTTATACTTATGTAATAATGTGATAAATAATTAAAATGCTGAGCCACAAAAATATAAAATTTTGTTACATAATTTTTTATATTTACAAATTTATAAATATATACGTAACTCGGTACTAATCTATACACTGAGAAAATTTTTCGATAAAAATTACAGGGGAATACCACGGTAAACTTGGGACGGGTTTTAGTACCCCAAATGGAAATTCACGATTGTTTAATAAAATTCACTAAATAATCGTAAATTTTTTACTATTTGTTTCTGGGAATTCCACTATTTTTTATGTACTGGAGTATTTTGCACTATTTCAACTTTAGAGAGTGTATTATATAATTATTTGTTGTTTTTATTCTTATTTGAGATGTGCCGATTCTGTATATTAATTTCAAATCTCACGCCTAAATGCCTTACACGTTACACCGCGCATGCTCCTCTGTGAAGTCTTGCGCGACTTCTATTCCACGTTCCGTCATCCCGACTGCCATATCGACAGGCGCGACATTCAAAAACAGTATATCCCGAAAACGTAGCGTAAATCAGAAATCTTTTTGATGTATGGTCACTTGAAATATTCTAAGAACATAAATGTACAGAAAATTTAACCATTATAACATTTACGATTTAAATATAAATACGCATGGTGTAAAACTAAAAGAGCGGAAAAACCCGAACGTCTAGACAGTAGTTGCCAGCCTATTTACGCCGAGTAACTCCAACAAACATTTGAAACTGCGTTTTCCCGACAATAAAAGAAAGAGAGAGAGAGAGGGAGGAGCCAACGCTTGCAAGACCCAAAGACGGCCACCCACACCCTATTGAACGGACCCCACCAAGAAGGGCCGTGCCAAAACTACCTACAGGCAACTGATCTGTCATCCACAAGAACATCAGAGCGTCAGATCGATCCCATCCGTCGTCGAAAACGAAGCAAAGTTTAACCTTAGCTTATTTCACATTGTATACTTTTCACTTAAGAATATATATAAGTTCTTAGAAGGGTATTCTAAGTTCTTTTTCAAC
>JAPYZA010007842.1:0-15699 GCA_030522685.1 Eupelmus azureus | reverse complement strand
TCAACAGAATACTTAAGTATTGACAATGCAGAAGATACTAACAATGAAAATTTAAACATGATTTTACCAACTGAATTTTTAAATAGTTTATTACCTAATAGATTACCGCTACATAAGCTCAATTTAAAAAAAGTTTTTATAATAATGCTTTTAAGAAATGTTAATTTAAACGAAGGACTTTGTAATGGTACAAGATTAGTAATTACTCATCTAAAACGATACACAATCTGTGCAAAAATTTTTTCAGGAAACAAAAAAGATAAAGTTGTTCTTTTACCACGAATGACTTTGTCAGCAAATGATGAACTGCCATTTCAAATGATAAGAAGACAATTCCCTGTCAGAGTAGCCCATGCAATGACTATAAATAAGTCACAAGGGCAATCATTTAATAAACTCGGAGTTTATTTGCCGTCATCAGTATTTAGTCATGGACAATTATACGTTGCACTTTCAAGAGTTCGAAATAAAATAGATTTAAAGGTTTTATTATCAATAAAATACAGCTGTACTAAATGATAATACAAAAAAGAGAATAAATTTACAAAAATATTGTCTATCATGAAATATTATAAAATAATAATTATATTTTTTTTTAATTAATAAAATAGTTATCCATTTTTTTTTTTAATAAAAACAACATAATAAAAAGTTATTTGTGGCAGTAAAAATAATAACCTGTTAAATAAAAATTAACGGATAAAATTATTAAATTATTACTTAATGGCTCGAATTGAAAAAGTAATTATTACGAATTTACTATCTGTTAGCAAACAATAAAATGAAAGAAAAATTGCTAACCTAATAATAATAATTGATAATAATGAAATCGATAATTAATAAAAATAAATTAAATTAAATAATATAGATAAAAAATTATTATTCAACATAATTTTATATAAATCATTTATTTTTTTTAAAACATTTTATGTATATATGACAGTCTTAAGCCTGTAACGCAGAGAGCAAAACGGAAAATAATAATCTCATACCAATAACCCATTAACCGAATAACCCAGGATGACGTAACACCATCTACATGGAAGTGCACCAGGTATTATCCCTGTAGACAATGTCTAGATGTCAGGGTAACCCCCAGGATACCGAAAATCATCTACAAGGTAGTTTATCTAGTGCTAAAAAAATATATGCAAGAATAAAAAAGTGAAAATTGGTCCAGTCCTGGAAATCTGCAAAAATAAGAAAAAGATTCGACTTCTTGCTGAAAAAAAGTCTGAATGTCCTGCTTTAATGTAATAGAGATAATTTTGTCTTTTGCCCTTAGGTATTTACATAGAATTGTGCTTTCCTTTAGGTGATACATTTTTTCTCAAATATTACAACTCTTTTCAATGCTTTGTTCTCTATTTTATCTCTTCTTGTTTCTACATGCAACATATACTCTGGTATTGTTTTATCTAGTTCTAGTGTCCATTTTATATACCTATGTTGTATCTTTTCTATTTCTTTCCTTTCTTTCCATCTCCACAATTCCACTCCATACATCATCGTACTCTCTACTAATTCATCGAATAGGTACGTTCTTTTCTCCCAAACTTCTTTATATCTTCTTTCTGATATGCACCGTACCTTCTTCATATTTTCATTCGCTGTTTTCTTTAGCCTTTTTATGTGCTATTTTTCACCGTTAATTCTTTGTATTATATAACATAAGCAGTTGAAACGTATTACTTCCTCTATTTTTACTCCAGCTCATTTAAAATCCTTTTTTTCTTCCTTCTTCCTACTTTTTTACGTCTTATTGTTTTTTATGTATCTACATTTAGTTCAAATCCCTTTTCTTTTATAGATTTTTTTAGTTTTGTAAACATTCTATTCATTCCTTTCTCTTTATTTACTATCAATGCTATGTCATCCGCATACGAAGCTGTCCAAATTTTTTCTTCCTTATTACAATTCCTTCTAGTTGCACCTTCTTCATTTCCTTTTTTAAGTTTGCAAAAGCCAGGTTAAATACCGTTGTACTTACCAGGAGAGGCTTTCAGATCCGGGTCACAGATCTTGATGAAAATTTGGAATATGTCTTTAGGTACGAAAATATGAACAAAGCCGCAGTTTTAGTCTTATTCTAAAGAAAATATAAAAAATGAACTATTTAGTATAAACAAATCCTTAATAAACATTTATTAAATAACATAAAATTAGATGAAACATGCTTTAATTTTCTGTTCTCAGAATCAAGAAATAATAATTAGGATGAAATTTATGCTTCTTTAAATTTAAGCAGCGAAAATGCACTGAATAATTATAAAATTTCATAGGTTGGAATTTCTGTGGTTTGTGATACACTTTTGTTGCTTATAATTGAACAAGCATAACTTTGATCCTAATTATTATTTCTTAATTCTGAAAATGGCAAATTGAAGCTTGTTTCCTATAGTATTATGTTATTAAATAAATGTTTATTAAAGATTTGTTTAGATTAAATTTACGCTTCAATTAGAAGTTCATTTTTTATATTTTCTTTAAAATAAGACTACAAGTGCTCATAACTTGAGTATTTCGAAGCGTTACACCGTAAAACTGCGGCTTTGTTCATATTTTCGTACCTAAAGACATATTCCAAAGTTTCATCAAGATCTGTGACGCGGATCTGAAAGCCTCTCCTGGTTAGTGGGTAACCTTGCCTTACTTTTACTTGAATTTCGATTGTATTTGTTATTTGTTTTTCTATTTTCAATTTTGCATATGTTCTTTCATATATTTCTTTTATTCTTGTTCTTAATTGCTCTTCTATCTCTTCACCTTCCGTTATATTCCATATTTTTTCTCGATTTAGCTTGTTGAAGGCCCCTTTCATATCTACAAACATAATAAATGCTTTTCCTTTTTCCTTTGCATTCTTCCTCTTTTGCAGTTCTTAGCATATATATTGCATCAATTGTTCCCTTTTACTCTCTCTATATTCTAGCTGCGTATCTCCCAATAATTCTTTGTCTTTCATTTCTTTTTCCAGTTTCCTTCTTAATATCTCTGTATATTTTTTGTATCCACTATCCATTAGCATAACCCCTCTATAATTTTTGTTTCTTTTCTCTTACCTTTTTTCTAAACTGGCTTTATTATTCCATTTCTCCATTCTTCCAAGAGAATTTCGTATTAACATTATAATAGAATTAATATTTCAATTAATTTCATGTGAAGTAATCCTTCGCGTATATTATTTAATATTTCTATTGAATAATTTAAATGAATGTTATCATCTGTTTGGTCAACACCTTTATATGTAGCATAATCTACACTTGAGTATGATATAGATTTACTATTAATAAGTTTTAATATTTTATGATTCAAAATATTCGCTTCTTCATTATGTGAAGTTACATTAACATTTTTTGGAAAATAATAATTATTGTCAATATCTTTATAATTTTTATGACAAACGTCATTTATTTTCCATTCCAATTTTTCCTTTTCATATATCCAACAAAAATAAAGAAAAATTTTTATCTACTGAACGTTTTTTTTTTTCTTAACGTATCTTTTTTTTATAATAGTATTTTTAAATCCATGTTTTACTGCTCGTAAAATTTGGCGAAAATCTCCACCTAAATTGATTATTTTTTCACCAAAATAATTTTTACTATGACAAATATCTAAAGCTTTCTTTGGTATCATAGAAGCTTCATCCCGAATAATAATGTCTGCTGCCTTTAACTTTTATTTATCTAATTTTGATTTTAAAAAAGAACTTGCGACGGGTAGCGCAAAGTAATTAGTGCGCGCAGTAGCTTTGCATGGCTGGGCAGGAAAGTAGAGAGAGAGAGAGAGAGAGAGAGAGAGAGGGAGAGAGAGAGAGAGAGAGAGAGAGAGAAAGCACGAGGCGCGCGTGTAGCCAGCGCGCGGAGAGTTTTTCGCCGGCTTTGAAACGGGCAAGACGGGCGAATGAGTTTTCTTTTTGGCCGTTGGTTTGTCGTATCGCAGCTTTACAGCTTTCCTCGCTTTCGAAGTTTTTCGTGAGCCCCTTCTGTGCAGTGCCCGAGGTGTTGGCGAGTCCAGGAGGTGAGCTGCTCCTAGCGGGATATCCAGCCTACGACGCCGTTGTTGGCTCCGCATTCCCTGAGTAAGGGAGAGGACGTCGAGGAACCTTACCTCTGCCAGCAACGGCTACCTCGATAGCAGGCACAGCGCTGTTGGACACCTTCCGTTGGACACCGTACGTTTGCCACCGAGTTTTACGAGGCTGGCCAGCGGAACCATAAGTTCGATACATCCTGTTTGTGTAGTGTAAAACCGATTGGCTGGGCTGCACGGCGTGTGTAGCCGACCCAGTTCGTGCGTTTCTGAACCTTTTGAAGCCGATCGGCACATAGCGAACGACGCCGTCGGCACCGCGTGTACGACCGATCGCCTCGACATGCGCGTTACTCGCTTGATTTTATAACTGTAATTTGTTCTGTCAATAAATGTCTATTTCTTAATTCTTTCATTTTAAAACTCGCGTTGTAATTTCTCGCGTGCATGCTCGAACCCCCCTTTCTTCGACTTTGCAGCTAGCCGCCGGCCAGGCCAAGGAAGCGGGGAAAAGCCGCGCTGAAACTCAGCGCGGCGTTGTCAACATGAGGTAGGTCGCGTTGCTGGAAGCAGCAGCCCTGTAGCCGCGACCTAAGGAAGAAGCCGCGGCATAAGAAAACGCCAGCTGCAGTGCAACAGGTGCACTCGGTTACAGTATTGCAAATTTCAATACTGCGCGTTATTTATCAACAACCATAATAATATACCCCGTTACAAACTTTCAATATTACTTCAATTTAATGATAATCTAAACGTTTAATGACTTTTCATTCCTCTAGATTACAAAATCGAGGCTATTCCTCTCCACGCCATGAATAAAATCTTTTTTCTTATAGAAATAAAATAATCTATTAATGTTTTATACAAAAACGTTTTTCCAGAACCACCAGGCCCTTCTATTGTAATATATCGGTGTGAATTGCGAGCGTAAACATTTTAGGGTGTCGAGTAATGTAACCAACGGCTTGATATTTAATAAATTAAGTTTTATATTAATAAAGTATTTATTAAGACCTACCACAAGATAAATACATTACAATGGCGACGAGGATGATTGGAAAAGAATAAAGTGTAACTGAAGTGAAAATTAGTATCTCAAATAAAAGTATAGGGTGACTGCAGGAAGATTTAGACGTGGTAGAAAGTGCACGCAACTCAGATTTCGAGGAAGTGATAAGTTAATCAGAGATTGAGTGAACAGAAAATAGATTTAATGCCAAACTGGAACGAACTCGTCGTAGATAAATCTCCAACGTGGGTGCATAGTATCTCGAAACCGGAACTTATATAATTCGTAAGTAAATTTAAATTCATTCCGGAAGATCTAGTTGCAGTTTATGATTTCTTTAACTTAGATGAAACAAGGAAAATATGCAAAAAAGTGGAATTGATAAAAAAACCAGAAAAAGAGAAGAGTGAATTAATCAAGAGCTTGCGGTTGTCTGCGAGTGTATAGTTGTATTAGATTTTGCAGATCTCGACAGTTTACGAAGAGTAGTAAAAGAATTAATAGAAACAGTTAGATTTAATCAATTCAAAGCAGTAACAGAAGAACTAAACAGAGTTAAAAGTAAAACAACACTAGAATCAAAGCCAACGATAAATTTAGAAAGTAAAGCTTTCGAAAAAGTGCAAGGTGAAACAGAGTTGAACAAACTTGAGGAATCTCCAAATTCAGAAGAGGTCAAAGACACCGAAAACGTCAGCAATACTACAAGCATTAGCGAAGAAGGTGACGAAAGTGAAATGGGAGAACGAGCTCGTGTCCAATATACGCTGCATAAGGATGATTGGGAAACATTCATCGAGCAAATAGAAATGAACTTTGAGGCTAAAGACATTAAAAAAGAAAAGCAAAAGGCACATTTATTGGTGCAATTCGACACAGAAGCTTTCAAATTGATAAAGCAACGCTTTGTGTAGTTTAGGAAGGAAAGAAAAACTGACGCTGTTGATCTCCGTGAACCAAGTTTATTTTAATTGCCGACGTTTCGGACGTTTTTAAAAAGATACGTCCCTTTTCAAGGCATTTTTAATAAACTATTCAGTTATTGCGGATTAACATCGTCAAATGGAAAGCTACATGGCGGCAATACCTGGGATTTTGAGAAAGTCGGCAAGTTTGTGGTTCAGGACTCGAAGAGCGGAGATTAGAACGTGGAGAGATTTTAAGGCAGCTTTTAGGAAGCAATACGTAGGCGACATCAACAGAGACGATTTGCTAGACGATCTTCGAGCCAGAACGCAGGGTTATAAGGAAAAGATCACATTACTTGCTGAATTTTCGCCAGATCGTGGGTTATTTTAAAAGATCCCCGCCTTTTCGAGAGTTATTAAGTATTGCCTTTCATAATCTCCTGCCAGAGTACCAGGAATATATGATGGACAGAAGGATCGATAGCTTCGAAGCCATAGAAACCTATGGGCGGAGATATGAGAAGCAGTTGGAGGCAAAGGTTCGGTATAGGCCGCCCTTGACTAAAGAGAAATCGTACATTCCCTCAGCCACGTTTGTGGGTCCAGTTAAGCACGTGAAGGTGGCGGCGACTCGGGAAGTCAGCGTAGTCGAGTCAGGAGCTGCTGGGGAGTCTTCAGGGATAGTTAAATCGCAGAAGACTAGCAGTCAGAACACTAATAATCCTGCTGCGGAGGTCTCTGCTGCACGAGAAATTACAGCGACGCCTGCTACCGCTGACAATAATGTTAATGGGTCGAGTCAGAACAGCTATCAATGGAACACCGGTGGGAATAGACGTTATGGTTAGGGACCGAATCAGCAAAAGGCGCGTCCTTATAACAACTTCAATAATGGCCAGGTACAACAACAGCAGAGTCAGAATTTCCAGAACGGGCAGTTTGTAGGGGCATGCTATATAAGTGTCACCAGAGCTAAGAAATTGTCCTAAGTGTGCTGAGATCGTGGCCAATTTGGGAAACTGCAACGCGAGGGCGTCGACAGGGACCCCGCCCCTCGCGAATTAAATCTGAGAGGCCCCAGCAATGGGTTAGTCGTGACGGAGACTTTGCGAGTTCTCAGCAAGGCTCAGAGCAAGGTCGCATCCGTGAGCGAGTCGGAAAGAATCTCGCCCAGCCAAGCAACTTCAATCTCGAGCTCGGAGAATAGGTGGATCCGACATGAAGTGGAGGTTGAGGTTTATGGTGGACCGTCCTCAGAGCTGGAACGATCGTCCGGGTCATTCAATCCGGATAGGATGGGTCAATCGCGGGTTGCTCAGAGTGTGGAGCAAGGAGTTAATATATCAGAGGAAATTGATAGAATTGAGATTATTGATAGTATGGAGATAGAGAGAGGGTGGCCAGCCGAAGAGGTGGAAAGTGATGAAGGGTCTGAAGAGAGTGAACAGGATTATTTCAGTGTGCCGATCCAGCAGGCAGTTCGAGAGTTCTCAGAGAGCTTATACGAGCAACAATCGAGTGATGGTGCTGATCTAAATGTCGTAGACGGGGCCTCTAGCGATATTTCTAGGGGTTTAAATGAGCAACAAAACAGTGGTCATCGCCACTCGGATGTTGCAGATGGAGCCGCCAGAGCCTTGAATGATTTGTCTTCGGCGAGGGTTGTGTTGACTGGTGTGAGTGAAGAGTGTGATACTGATGTGAGAGCTGCGCCCTCATGTTCAGTCTTGGGGAGGGGACAGACCGTAGAGACGGTCGTGGAAATGTCATTGAATGAGAGTGCAGATTCACAGAAATCCCTCGAGCCGAGTGTTGGGTTTATCCAGGCAGTGATGGTGGAAAATCGAAATTTTTTGAGTTTGGAGTTGGATGGTGAGATATATCGAGCCTTGTATGACCCTGGAGCGACTATCTCCGTCATCGGGCCGAAGTTAATTAAACGTTTTCGTCGTAAATTAAAGGAGAGTTCAATGTATGTGATGGGAGTGACGGCTGGCATGAGTCGAGTCTTGGGAACCCGGGTTGTAAAAATTAAGGTGGATGAATGTGAGGGAGTATTAAAGATGAGAGCTTTGGAGGACCTCACGATTTAATTTTTGGGATGAATTTTGGGATTTGCTGGGATATTCAACATCGAGTGAAGGACAGGATGTGGAGATCCACGGATTCGGGAATTTAGAGAAAATTTGATAATCTGTCGGAAGATAGTCGAGTCAAAATTTTAGCGGAGTGTGATTTTAGCGAAGTGTGAGCGGATTGTTGAGCTTTTGCCAAGGCAGAGTGAGTAGATCGAGGCGCTCGCGAGGGAATTGCTTCCAGACAGAAGACCGGATAAACTCGAGGCCATTAATTTAACTGATCATTCCATCTTTATCGACGAAGAGACCCCCCATACAGCATTCTATGAGACGAATGTCACCCCTCACGTGGCAAATTGCCAAGCATAAAGTGGCAGTCATGTTGAGGGATGGGGTTATTGAACGATCATATAGCGCCTGGAGAAGTGCCCCGGTCATTGTCAGGAAGCAGGATGGTACGCCAAGGTTTTGTGTGGATTATCGTGATCTGAACAAGCGCACCAAAAAGGACACATGTCATATTCCGAGTATCGATTGCATATTGGACAAGTTAAGAAGAGCCAGATTCATTTCAAAAATAGATCTCAAGCAGGCATATATTCAGGTACCCATGGAGGAGTCGAGCCGAAAGTATACCTCTTTCGCAGTACCTGGATCTGGCTTCTTCCAGTTCACGTGGATGCCATTCGGGCTGACCAACGCCCCTATGACCTTCCAGCGCCTCATAGACTCATTGTTCGGACCTGAGTTGGAGCCGCTTGTGTTTGGGTATCTGGACGATATTGTAATCGTGACAGATACATTCGAGGAACATTTGAAGTGGTTGAAAGTGATGTTACAGAAACTGAAAGATGCGAATCTCACAGTTAATCGTAAAAAGTGTGAATTTGGATATCCCCGTGTGGGATATTTAGGGTACTTGCTAGATTGGGAGGGGCTGAGACCTGATCCAGAGAGAATCGAGCCAGTTCTAAATTATCCGGTGCCTAGAACGAAAAAGCAGCTAAGAAGATTTTTGGGAATGGTGGGGTGGTATTCTCGATTTCTGGATCGGGACTCGGAGACGAAGTTGCCACTGCTCAAGTTAATTCGGAACAGTCAATCGTGGGAGTGGGGTGAAGAACAGAAGGAGACTTTCGAGAGTTTAAAAATGGCCCATACAAAGGCCCCAGTTCTTGCCAGGCCGAACTTTTCGAGACAGTTTACAGTACAATGTGACGCCAGTAATTATGCTATCGGCGCTGTAATTACCCAGGAGTTCGAGGATGGTGAGCATCCCGTAGTTTACGTGAGTCAGTGTTGCAGCCAGCGGAGAGGAATTATACCACCACGGAGAAAGAGTGTCTGGCGCTATTACGGTCGATCAAGAGACTCCGGCCGTATTTGGAGGGTTATCGCTTTACGGCCATTACCGACTATAGTGCGTTGAGGTGGCTACAGAACTTCCGAGAGCCTACGGGCCGTCTTGCGCGCTGGGCTCTGGAGATGCAACAGTGGGACTTTGAGATCGTGCTCAGAAAAGGGGCTAATCATCACGTGCCAGATGCGTTGTCAAGAGGGTTTGATTTGCCAGAAGCGGAAATTGCAGCTTTCCATGAGATCAAGGACAAATGGTATTTACAACGGTTGGAGGAAGTTGAAAAATTTCCTAAAAAGTTTATGAATTTGAAAGTGGAGGACGGAATGCTATATCGACACAGGCATGACCCTTTGTTGGACCCCATTACGCATCGAGAGGAAGCCAGGAAATTGGTCGTGCCAGAAGAGCAGAGGGATCGAGTGCTGTGTGATGCTCATCGAGAGGTTTCGTCGGGTCATCTAGGTGTAGAAAAGACGTATGATCGAGTCACCAGAGAGTATTATTGGCCTGGAGTGTGGCGTGACGTGAATAAGTTTGTACAAAGTTGCGAAGAGTGCCAGAAGTATAAAACGTCGCAGACCGGGCAACAGGGCCTAATGGGTTAGAGGTTTGTCGAGAGACCATGGGCAATAGTTGCAGCCGATATGATGGAGTTGCCACAGAGCAAAGGCCAGTATAAGTATGTTCTCGTGTTTTAAGATCTATTTGCAAGATGGGTGGAAATGAAGCCATTGCGGAAGGCCGACGGCAAGTTAGTGGCCAAGGCTTTTGAGGAATCAATTTTGTTCAGATGGAAGGCTCCGGATTATCTGTTGACTGACAACGGGAAAGAGTTTGATAATAAGTTATTGGATTCGGTGTTAGAGGAATACAGAGTGAAACATGTTACCACCCCATCGTATCATCCCGAGGCCAACCTAGTCGAGAGAAGCAATAGAACGTTAAAGATCATGATTGCGACATGATCTGATCAACGACTGAGTCCAGTACGAAGGTTTCGCCGGCCTTTTTAAATTATGGCCGTCACCAAGCCCCTGTGAAGAGTTGACGTCAGAAGGTCGAGACAAGGGGTCCAAAATTAAAATTGGATCCGGAAATTTGGAAAAATTGTGTTAAAAGGTTGGATGCTCTTCGAAACTTAGTAATTAAACATATCGACCAAGCCAGAGAGAAACAGACCGAGTATTATAACAAGGGAAAGCAAAACGTCGTGTTCAATGTCGGGGATTTTGTGTTACGTAAAGTACATGTGTTGTCCAATGCGGCGAAATTTTCGGCCAAATTAGCGCCAAATCTTAGAGGTCAAGTCGCCAACGGTTTATGTGTTAAAGGTCCCTGATAGTCGGAAAAATGCGAAGGCGCACGTGTCTGACCTTAAACGGTTCGTGCCTGTTCGTCAATGTGCTGTTCAAGAATAAGTTAGTCGTGTTGCCTGTTTTGTCTTGTCAGTTGTCTAGAGGAGTTGCGGGTTGAGGGAGTATATTTGAGCTGAATGTTTTTGTTTTAGATGCCTGTTCAACATCAGCGTGGTGCCCTTCGTCGCCGTTCTGGAGCGTCGTCCCCTTCGTCCCCCTCAGCTCACCGAGCTGAGTGTGCTTGGGTTCCTAGTGGGACGGAGGAAGACGGGGCTCTCCCGGCCGATGACACGCAGGTCGGAAGCGCATCTCCCATCGAGAGCTGGGCCGATGAGTTGGAGCGCATCCCGCTAGAGGAGATGGCGCGGGAGCGCGGCGAGGTGGAGGACTCTTCGCCGGGCATCGTCGAGGAAGCCGTCGGTGAGGATGATCAGCAGTCCCCGGGAGCAGTCAGGGAGAGGGTTCGGGGTCAGCACCCCAGGACTTCCATGACCCAGACGGCAGAAATATGGGCAAGACGCTCATTGTCGCCGGGCTTGGAGGCGCTAAGCCCTCCGCTGGCCGGGGAAATCGAGCCAGAGAAGGTTGTTGATGAGGGTCCTGCATCAGCAACCCCCGTCGAGCCAGCTAAAGAGGACCCGGAATGGTGGTCGAGGGCGTCTTCAGGCCACGGAGGGTCTGGGGCGCATTCCGAAGGCGACCAAGAAGGCACCCAGAGTGTCGGTCCAGCTTCGCCTGGATCTGTCCCGGTTGGGAGGGGCGGTTTCCCGTCGACTGGTACTGGAGGCGAGGGGTGAGTTGCCCAAGGACCCAGAGCCGGAGGGAGCGAGCTGGGAGGCGCGGGAGAGTCGTGAGGCAGAGAGGGAGTTGGAGGCCTTCCTCGGGAAGGAGGAATGGGCCCTTTCGCAGGAGGTGCCACAGTCGAGTCAGAACAGAGGAGAAACTCGAGCCTAACCTGAAGGTGAGTCGGATCACCATTTATTCGTGGAGGGGAGTAATTCTCTTCCAGAGATTATAAATTCGGGGTTAATCGAGCCATTTGTGTTGTCAACGTTAGAGTAGGATCGCGTGGATGCAGCGCCAGTGGTGGAGCACTGGCCGCGGTTGAGGGGGCCCAATGACAAGAGGCGGCGGTACAATCCTCACCGTCACCTTTAGATCGATGACTACATCTCGGCTGTACCATCGCCTCGATCGAGATCGCCGGCGGATCCCCCTTGCCGCCACCCGGCGACAGGAACAAGGATGCCGGAGCGGAGAGTACAGCAGAGGGGGAGCGACGAGCTGACACCGAGGGTCTACCCCGTTAAGACACGCGGGGCTCAGTTCGGGGAGCTGTGGGTCATTCCCACGGATCCGACGATTGACCCGCCACCCCATTCTTGCTTTAACTGCTGGAGCCTGGGTCATGGACGAACGGAGTGCCCAAAGCCTCCACAGTTGTTTTGCTACAACTGTGGTAGGGCGAGGGTAACCCTTGTGGATTGCCCGCGCTGTTCGGAGGCGCACCAGCGCCATCTGCAACAGCAGAAGCGCGGGGGTCCTGCGTCCGTGGCTGGGGACCATTGGGAGGAGAGGGTAGCTGGACGGGGTTCCCGTGCGCGGCCGTTGGAGCCAGCCCAGCGTTCTGCGCTCCCGGTTGATCCTGCAGCTGCCACAGCCCGTGCCTGAGAGGAGAGCGTCCCGGTGGGATGTACCACCAACCACTCCATTGTTGGGGGCGCTCACTCTCTTGCCAGAGATGAGGCATCTGGGTGTGGCGGTGCAGGAGGCGGTTATCCGCGAGTTGCTGGAGCCGGGAGCAGCACAGTACGCCGAGACCATCCGGCGAACACTGGGTGAGATCCGGGCGTTCAGCGTAGATGTACAGGAGGCCCTCCTTCGGGACCTGTTGGGCCCTATGAAGAAGGGTTATGCTGCTGGTCCCACCAGTGTGTCGAGCCAGAAGACGGACTGACGGACGGACGGACTGAAGGACATGTTCGAGCCAGAATATAGGTTGACAGATTTTTCTTTTGTTTTTGTTGTCTTGCCAGAAAAAAAATGTAAATAGATCTCCAGCCAGAAAGTTGAGTCGAATCGAGTGTCGAGAGTTAGGAGTACGAGTGTCTAACCTTGGAAGGTGGTAAGTGGTGTTCCAGACAACGATTTGATTTTATTTAGTTGTGACAGAATGATCTTTTTACCTTTTAGTGACCCTTGTGATTGGGATGGTGTTAGTTAGTTAGTCGTGAGAGTCGAAATGTGTTGTGCAAGCCGAATCAGTGCCATTGCTCCCTGGGAGTTTTTGGTTGGAATGATGATGTCTAATAAACCGACCGTCCATTCTCGTCGGAATGTCTCCGGTTTAGGGGAGGGAAGTTCGGGACATAGTATGTCACAAGAAGTTTAGAATTAAGTAAAAAAATAAAGTGTTATGAGTAGGATATCAAGGCGGGTCTTGGGTTAAAGAAAAGTCGAGTTAGAGTTAGTTAATACTAATTGTGTTAGTTGTTAGAAGTACGGTTTAATTAGTTGGATTAGTTGGCGAGTATTCGATTAGAGTAAGAATAGTTTAGGATGAAACAGGGTCTAAATAGTAAGTGGCGTGAGGATAGTTTGAGTTAAGTAAAAATAAATATACAATCAAATGAGATTAATTTAGATGTTAATAGCGTGTTTAGGATAGATAGAATAAGAACACAGTTTTTTTCCAGAAATTAGAATTATTAAAAGAAAAGAAGTAAAGTAATGTTAGGTTTATTAAAGTAGGCGAGTTACCCAGGCAGCGGGTCTCCTTCTGGGTGATGGTACTGGAACCGGACTTTGCTAGTAAACTAATGGATGGGAATTAATGAAATAATAAATTGTATGTTGAGGTAACATGCGAGAAGGAGGATCTACAGGAGTCAAAGGAAGGCAGTGGAAGTGGAAGAGAAGGAGCCGTGGCCAAGACCTTGATGCGAGAATGTGTGTGTGTATTTTCCGTCGGAAAGTGTTTTTCGTGTCAGTTTCTTTCAGGTTGTAGAGAGTTAGTTTGCCTCGTAGATGCTCAACCGATCGAGCTACTCTATGTTGTGTGTTTTTGCTGTGCTGACTCACCTCAGCACAGCAGGTTACGTGTACACCTGGAGGTTAGCTGTCAATGCTAACCTCAACAACCTGGCAGCAATCGAGGCGGAAGGGGGGAAAGACGCCACTGCACCAGGTGCACTCGCGGTCGCGACGCGTTCGCGTCGAGCTTAGCTGAGGTCAAGAAGACATCGGCAATTTCACGACGGAGGAGACCGTAACAAGGAGTTAGGCTAGCACGAGGCGGCGCGCGGTGTGGACGGCTTCGGCTGTCGTCGTGCCTCTTCGTTTTACGTAGGCAGGTGATGCTTCGGTGGGCGGGGGTGTATACGTACACCTTCACCGAGATAAGAATAGCTTGGTGCGCGCGCGGTCGCGTGGGCGAGAGAGAGAGAGAGAGAGAGAAAGAGCGATAGAGAGTTGCGCGCGGGTCAGAGAGAGAACGAGCGCGTGACGTCGCGCGCTTGCTTGCGGCAGGCACTAGCGCAAAGCGCGCTCACATGTATTAGGGCGCGCGCGCGTGTAGTAGTGCCTGTGCGCTTAAGGCCTCGCGCGCGTGTATGTGTGCCGCCTCGAGACTTCGTCTGCAATAAGGTGGCGTGCACCCGGAGTATTTCGCGTCGTAACTAATTTTTACGTAGTGTCGAGCCGGAATTAAAATATTATAAGGCTAATTGAGTATCGAGTGTAGAGGGCGCGCGTGGTAGCTGAGCGTGGCCGTTTCGTGACATTCAAATGTCGCGCCGGATAATCTTATTGATTGTCGAGATTGATTTGCAGATGGCGTCATTCGATTAATTGTTGGAGGTTGATTTGACTCTCTCGGTAGGTGATTAGCCAATCAGAGAGCGAATTAGCTTCTAATCTGCTGATTCATCAATCGGATCCAAATCCTTTAACTATTCAGGAGTACTGATCGAGTCGGATAAGCATCTCTCTAGCCAATCGGGTGATTTCGAGTCGGAGTTAGCGGGAAAATGGGGGGGGGGGGCGGCGAGGTGGGGGAACGCGAGGTTTCGGAAAAGGAAGAAGCCGGCCCTCTCGCTACTCGCTGCCTGGCTGTCGTCTAGCATAGTTTTAGTAGTGTTCTTTTGCCGTAAGGCCATTTTGTTTTTCATTTTGTTCGAGAGTTTTAGTTTTGGGGATTTTTTCCGACAGTGAGTCGGATGGTCACCATGTCCTCCCAGGTGTAATTGGTAATGGAGCGGCTTTGGTAAAGGTGGTGAGACCTTTTTGTTATGTTTTGCTTAATTTCAGATGTTGGAGAGCTCCTGGCCCGCGGATGCAGAAATTAGTGTTTGATTCGAGACAGATCAGTTAATTTTGTTTGTGTCAGTTAGGTTCTCCCTCGCGTGTTGCGTGTCATTATTGTTAAAGCTTCCGGTTTTTCTTTTATTTAAATAAATAGATTTCGTGTGGATTTTCGATTGATCTAGAGATATGCGTATTTCTTTCGTGTTCCAGGTTCCAGAGCGACTCTCAGAAGGATTGCGAGTAGGCGTCGCCGCCATTTTGCGTCTAGCCAGTCGTTCAAGATTAACGATCTGAATTTTCTGTTAATTGCGATGACTTCCAGTTTACTTGTTTAATTTTTCTTTTTACTTTTGTGACGGAGTATTTTTCCCCGAACTACTCCGAGCACTAGCCCTCTGACCGAGATTTTCTTTTAAGTGCGCCAGGTGAGAGGCGCGCAATTATCTTACCAAAATCTTACTCTCCCGGCCTTCTGATGATCTTCTTTCTCGCAGGGGGAGTACTGCCGACCCTCGCCGTCGGGGCTGGCGAGATCGTATACTGCGCCGGCAGCGCGCTATTATTTTATTATTAAATCTAATTGTAATGAATTTATATCTGATTAATATCAATAAAATTATCAATAACTTTCAAACGCGTCACTGCCGGG
>JAPYZA010007841.1:0-10214 GCA_030522685.1 Eupelmus azureus | reverse complement strand
AAGAAATTTTTATTTATTTTAAAATAAAAGTCTTAAATACATCACTAAAGTATCAAAATATGGATGTTTTATACAATTATATAGAGGATAGTGGAGCTTGTTTGTACAATTTTTAATTTTCATTTTTTTAACTCTGAAAGAAAAAGAAGAAAAAATTAAAATAATAATATTTTAAATATGTATGTTCATTTGTCTAAAAAGTTTTAAAAGAATTGTTTTTTATTTATTCAATGAAAAAATGTTCTGCAGATTCTCTAACGACGCGGGGTAAATTTGTAAAATTTTTAGTGCATAATTGTAGATACATTAAAAAAATATTATATTCAAGTCTTATAGTTTTTTTTAGGTTTATCTTAAAGTTAAGATTTAACCTCAGTTTTTGCCTCTTAATTAAAAGAAAACATTTGAAAAAAAACAAACTCGTTTTGAAGAAAATATTTTCAACTCTATGGGTCTATATTATAAATTTTTGACTGTTACTTCATACATTATCAGTTTGAAATTAATCATTCACTATAAGTGTTGTATAGAAAATAAATGCATCAATAAGTCTTTAATATCAAAAACGTAATATAAACATAGCAAATATTTGATGTGTTCTATTGAACTCAAGTACAAATATAATCTCTTTCCACTAAAACCACCATCTATCAACGGACTCTCAATTGCCAGTGTGAACCAACCTTCGAAGTGTAACGTTTTGGAAGCAATAAAAACAGTGCATACCTGCATCTACTTTACCTTGCCCTGCATTCCTCCGAGTCTCGGGCCGAGTAGCCCAAAAAGCAAGTCTCTCGGATAAAGAGAGGAACTCTTCCCCTGCAGCTATTTCGATGCGCGTCGTGCACGCGACCTTTCCATGCTCGGCTCTTCGCTCTTTAATGTAACCCGGCTTCTTTCTCGCTTCTTTTTAAAGCCAAATGACTGGGAAAAGATTCTTTCTTTTAGGCCCCCGAGGGAGAGAATGTACTGCCGCGCTGTAGTTTCAATGAGGGAGTGCTGGAAGGCGGCTTTTGTTTTTATTTTTAAGTCTGTTTGTTTTGTATTTTTTATACTGGGTATTCGTGAAAAAAAATAAATTTTTCGTAGAAACTGTAAAAAAGTAGAATGGTCAATATACGTTAAACATGATGATATTGGGTTAAAAAAACTATCTGCGGAATGAAAAGACTAAACATTTGTTATAAACAATATTTCCATAGATTCTTTAAAAAGTTGTAATACAAAATATTTATTTGGTTACCCCTACTTTAAATCATTCATAAATTAAGCTCAGTATTTAAACTTTTAATCATCTGAGAAAAGGATTATTCTGTTAAATTTGTGTACTTTTGTTATAAAAATTATTGTGTTTTTTTAAAAGCAATGATCTAAATTACTTAATATACTATCAATTTTTTCTATAAATATATATTTATGTTTGAAACTTCAAATAATATTACGAATAAAACAAAATACATTTTTTCATTTTTTTTATTTTTTAGCTACACTGTCCATGGTAGCTGCCGGTACAGTTTATGGCTGGAGTACGACAGAAGGTCCAGTTCTACAAGATGAAAACATAACTGACATTAGTATAAAACCAATAAGCATCACGTCAGACGAATCGTCTTGGATTATTTCGTTGACTGTTATAGGATCCATGATTGGTCCGTTTTTCGGAGCTTTTCTTGCTGCTTCGTAAGTACTCTAAGATTATTAAATTTAATATTCCTCTTAGCCATGAAATATAATTATTAACTGTTCACAAAACAACTCAATTTCAGGTACGGTCGCAAGCTATGTCTTCTGGTAACATCACTTTTCTACATACTGGGCTGGTTGTTAGTTATCTTCGTGCGAAATGCCTGGTACTTATATTTTTCTCGTATAATCCTGGGCGTCGGGGTTGGGATGTCCTACACGGCGAATCCAATGTACGTATCGGAAGTCGCCGACGTAAACATTCGAGGAGCCCTCAGTACCCTCATAGCCGTGAATGTGTTCACGGGCTCATTAATAGCTTGCAGTATCGGGCCGTACACATCCTACCTGGCCTTAGGCCTCATACTTCTAGCTATACCCATTCTCTTTGTCGGTACGTTCATCTTCTTTCCAGAGACGCCATATTATCTAGTTAGTAAAAATAAGACGGCTGAGGCGGAAAGGTCAATAGCCTTCTTCAAGGGACTCACGGATCGGGAAGAGATCCGTCAGGAACTGGATATAGTACGCAAAAACATAGGAGAGAATAGTGACGGCGATTTCGAGGAGCTTAAGTTCAGTTTGAACGACTTCCGTGATCTTCTGATGAAGATCAGAAACCGACGAGCTTTGCTGATCGTCATGGGTTTGATCCTGGGCCAGCAGCTCAGTGGAAATTTCAGTACCATCCAGTACATTGAACAGATGTTCACGAAGGGTAAGCTGGGAATGGATGTGCACATAGCCACTATCATCGTGTTGGCCGTTGGTTTGGTTGCTGGAGCTGTGTCGACTCTTACCGTTGAAAGCATGGGTCGACGACCCTTGCTGAACATCTCCAGTTTTTTCTGCGCTATGTCATTGGGAGCTCTCGGAATTCACCTCAAGTTGAACGAAATGGGTTGGAAGCCACCGGCACCATATAATCTTCTACCTATAGTTTATGTTATTATCTTCCAGGTTGTCTATCAGATGGGCTTGGGCACAATGCCCAACCTCCTGATCGGTGAGTTATTCCCTACAAATGTCAAAGGAATAGCCGGAGCAATTATCACCGTCTTCGATGGTCTGATGGGTTTCGTTGTGTCCAAGATGTTTGGCTTTATCTTTGACAATCTGGGCGGCTACGTGCCTTACATGTTTTTTGCCGTCTCCTGCTTTGTTCTCTTTGTTTTTGTTTACGGCTTTGTGCCTGAGACAAAGCGCAAGACATTTAACGAAATTCAAGATATTCTAGGAGAGATGCGACCCTTCCACATGCCGACTAGTGATACAAAGTGTTGCAGGTTCAGGAGGCCACGAACCAATTCGAAAGGAGAGGTGTTAAATGGAGATGCAAGGTGCTGGCCTTTGAAGAGGGTTGCAAGTAACGAGAAGAAAGTCGAGGAAGCGTGATAGTTATTTTTTCTTTACGATCTGTTTTACATTCGGATTCGGTACTTTTTAACGTTTTAACGAGGATGTCAGTGAACTTCGTTTCGAGGGATATGTACATAGTTGACAAGTGCGAGTCGATTTGACAATCAGACAAGGTTTATTTTATATTGCGAAGGGATTTACTGTGAGTTTATTTTTTATTAAGATTTTTGATGATGTTATGACGATGCTATCATCTGTGGAGGAACTATGATAAAGCTTACGCACAAGTGACGTTGTGATAAACGATAGAGACAAATATTTTATCGAAAAGAATATTTTTTTAAAACGTATTTCAGGAAAGGCTTTGAATGCTCAGAGTTAGATAAAAGAAAGGTTATTTATTTTTAAGGAATCATGTGCAAAGACATTCTGACACTCTAATGATATTCATCCGTAGATGATATTATGTAATGTCTCGGATAAAGTCAGTCAATTTAAATAGAAATTAGTGATGATATTTCTTTAGCAAGTGAAATCTGAAAATCGGGATCAGAATAACTTGTATCTGCCATTTTAAATTTGTTCTAATAGATCATATATTAGTTGAAAATTTTCTTATGCGATGTTTAATGTTTTAACTCAAGGGTAGGGCCGAAAAAATTATCCATGTTGATAATTAAAATATTAGAAATTAAATCTATCGTGATGTGTGGTGTATCCTAAAATTTTTGAAATATTGTTGAATGTAACTTAATAAGTAGGTAAATTTTCTAATTCACATGTGAGTATATAATTTTTAATTGAATCAAATTCTGAAGACTTTAATGGACCCCAATAATGATGCAATAATTTTACAATATTGCTCCAACAAATACTAATAATTCGTAAAAATGTGTTCGAGAAATCTAAATAACATTCGTATGCTCTAAATGCATTTACGATTTATTAATTTAAGCGTAAAATGTACATTCGATCTTTTAAACATTCTAATGATCCCTTATTGATGTCGAATGTATTCAGTCATATAGTACAATGTTTTTCGAATATAATCAAAAACGCACGGTTTATTCAGAAACACGATTGATTGCATTTTCGATTGTTGTTCATAGGTAGTTCACATTTGGTGGCTAATAAACTTCTCATGTAAGTAGTTTATGTAACCCAAGAGACATATAAAACGTAACCATAGTATAGACAAATCGCATCGATATTATATTACGAACGGTAAACTTTCGATCTGTTTTAATAAAGTGATTACATATTACCTACATTTCTCATGCTTGCGCTTTAAAAAACAGAAACCAAAAAATACTCGCTCAATACTCGGAATTTTGGTTAACGTGTTTCATGGCAAATATTTTTCGGGAAAATAGGTGATGTTAATATTTTAAGTATTGATATCTTCATTAATAAGAAATATTTGAATTAATATATTGTATGAGGTGGACTTTACTATTATTATTTATACTTTTTAAGTAAAAACAAAAATTAGTTTATTAAATCAGTTAAGTACGTGAATTCAGTAAATTTTAATGATATTGTTTCTATAGCATGGTACAGTCTGATTGAAAATTTATCAGTATTCCATTTTCGACATTTGTTTTCAACTTTTGTATTTTTTGAGAGTATTCTATAGCGTCGTCACTTCGTAAAATTGAACATTTTCAGTGTCTTTAAAATATATAAATTAGTTACTAAAAATAATATTAATTTTTAAAGTTGATTAGTATCGCACTATCATCCTTAATTGCAGTAAGTTTTTATTCATCTGTCTATCTTTTTATCTAACATTTATAGTTCAAAAGACTGTCAATAATAAAAAGCCCACCTCATAGTGTATTCGAGTTAAAGTTTCTCATGGAAATCGACAGATTCCTTTTTAGAAATCTATTCAATAACATTTCATTTCCGTACAGCCTTTCCAGAAATAAACTCTATCTAATTTATTTACAAAAAATTGACACATCTCTTTTCCCGCAACAAACGTTTGCCAGAACGTGAGTGTCCACCATAGACACGTAGGTGAACCATCAAACGTCGGGCTCGGGACGTCCATCAACAGGTAAATGGATTTTGACGTAGTTCGTCGAGTTTCGCGCGGCAAGCGGACGCGGAAACGACAATGAAAGCGCGCTCATGCATTATTATCGTCCGCGAGAGCCGTAGCTGCGGCCCTTTCAATAACGGGGACGCTCGCTCTTGTCTTTTGCGGCCGCGCGCGCTTATATATTATGAAGAGGCTAAGAGCGCGGACTAATGATTCCGTGATTGAAAGGAGCTTACCCTCATTAGTGGAGCGGAAAATCCAATGACTTTTGCGCGTGCGCGTATGTAGTTAAGGTGTAATGGTACCTTTTTTCGAAGCACAATGGGAGAGCTTGGTTTCAGTTGGGAAGGTTTTCTGTTTCAGAAAATTGGAAGGGGAAAATATCCCTTTTGCGAACGAAGTGATATAATGAGGATAAAATGTGTCAGATTTTTAGCATTGTTTGAGTGGAAAAGATCTTTTTTTTTTTATACAAAAAATTAAATTAATTAAATGGGCGAAAAATAAATTTTTTCTGCATATACTTTTTTTTAAAGTTTTTAATTAGGATTTATTTTACAGATTTAACTTTTATGTCGATTTTTTGCGATACTTTGTTATTATCGGATTAGTTGAAGTAATTTAATTCTACTCAAAAGTGAATTTTAAAACGAATTGAAGGGATATTGTAGCTTATAAAAACTTATTAAGTAAGTTTGAATTTTACGTTAACATGGTGTTTTAGTAAATTTTATTATTTTATCCAGGATAAACTCGTCGGATTTTAGAAAATTTTATTAATTTAACAAGAATCAACTCATACTAAAAATACAAAACAAAATGAAGATTGTTATTGTGAATGTAGAAACTAAAGACTCAATATGCATTTTGACGTTATATCTTGTAAATTATTTCAAGAAGAAACAGTGTAATAACTAATTTTATTATAAATTTTATAAAAATTTTTAATGCTCTTTGTGTGTAGAAATGATCTTCCGTAAATGTGCCAAGATGGTTGTTTATTTAGAAATCCAAGTCTTCCTAATGTATAAAAGCTTTTTCCCCTCTCGTCTTCTTTTCTTGCGAACGCATAGTGATGCGGCGTTTGTCGGATATGTTCAAACCAATTCTTTGTTCTTCGTGCGCACGTAGTTGAAAAAAAACAAACATATAGTCAATATTATACAAATATTCGTATTTGTTGATCTGCGTGATAAATAATCAACTGTACTAACATGGACGCCGTCTTTGTTAAGGCGAAATTATATTATAATAAGCGTCGTATATTTTATTGAAAAAGTTAATGTTGTGATTAATAGTCGTTATTTTTACTTATACTTTGCTTAGCCAAATAATAGATACAGCTTAATCTATAACGATAATGTTTTTAAACACTTAAAAACTTAGTAGTTCGAAATAACGTCAATAGTTGTAATAATTAATTGTACATGGAAATACTGATCACAATTTATAAAATCAAACTACTTTGTGTTTTCTTTTCATAAATACTTCAGTGTTCAGTCAAAGTCTTTCCAAACTTAGAGAATTCATGTAAAACTTCTTTAAACTTGTACTAACTACAAGTTTGATATCTATAAGAAATTTTCTTTTAGAAAATAATATGAATTTTACAATCAATTAAATTAAAATTTATATTAACATTTTTATCAATAATTTTCATAGTCAACACACAAAATACTTACGTTAAACAAAACAAAAAACTGTATCTCAGTACACCGCCAGACTATTGGTTAATTAAACAAATAAAAAACACAACCGCAACCCAGCTCCACAACTGAACATCGAAGCTCACGGCGCAAAAAGAGCTGTGTCAAAACTGTGCGCAAACAAACCATACACACACACGTATACACACACACTTATATACCCACCTTCTGTACGTTGATTATAAGTGCCTTGATTTCGCGACGAGAAACACGGAATAAAGTGAAATTTTTCAAACGATATTCTGCGCCATTGTTATTTTTTACCTTCCCGTCCTCCAAACCTGTTAGTTCACTCGCTCTCCTCTATTTTTCCTCTCGCTTTTCCGAGGTTTTTCGCGCTTTTTTCCCACTGGCGCAATTGTTTGATCTCGCCTTCAAACGAGGCCGCGATGCTGGCGCGAAATTTTTATTTATGTCTATACTCACACAAGCGTACTTCCATGCCCATTATCACCCCCCGCGAGGCTTCCCAGTCATTGTCCGTAGCAAATACATAGAAAAAATAATTGTCGTATATGCGAACGTTGATGCTCGTCGTTTCGCTAGGTATCGTGCGTTCAGTTCGATGTCGGGGGTATAAGTGATAATTAACGCAGGTTAAATTGGATTGGGACGTCTGAGGGGTGAGATGGTTGGTTTCTTTTTTTGGCCGGTTGTATTGGAATTATTCGGGGACAATGATGGTATTGTTTAATGGAGGTTTGATTATTATGGTGATGATACTTCGTTATTTTATTCATTGTTTATTGAATAGTAGTGATTGTTTAGTTGAAATGTTTTATAGTTTATATTTATTGTGATGTTGAAGTTTTATAACGCAATATATGGAGGTTTTGTTTTCTTAATCGTTTAATAGTAACGAATATGCGAGAAATGTTAACGGATTATTTAAATAATAAGTTGACGCAAATCCTATATTTTATTCAGAAAGTTACAGCAAAATTAAATCAAGTTTAATAGTATCAATAAAAAAGATAATATTAATGTTAGTTAGATTGTATGATTGGTAATTATACTAATTGGATATTATAAAGAAAATGAATGTAATAATTATTGCAGTGAAAATAATAATTGAAACATTAGTTAAAAACTTGAAATGTGTCGTATTACAATTATGTAATATCACTTAACAAAAGGACAGAAAACAATGAAATGTTATTTAATTATTGTATTTATATTTTAAAATAACAATGTTTTGACTAGTGTATTTACAATTTCAAATATGTAAGCATAGGATACTATGATATGATAAATGCAAGATCTATGAATATATGAAAATATAGTTCCGTGGAAGTTATATTAATTGTGTATAAAAAAGCTATCGATTGAAATTATAAAATTAAAGTCTCTCACTGGATCAAACTATTTCGAGCATTTGCCGTAATTCGCTCACCGAATGCAACAAGAAAGGACCGGAAACAACATTCGGGTCGTCGTTGCTCGAAACTATATCCTTGAAGTTTCTTTGACGCATGGATGTGTGAAAATGCAGCGCAGCGTGCCGTTATAATGTGATGCTTTGCCAGGGCAAACTTCTTCTCTGTATCAAGGGACCAACGATTTCAGAAATTCCCACCGAAGGTTTGAAAATGAAAAAAGGGGTGGGGAAGGACAGCGACAAAAGTGCCGATGCGAGAAAAAATAGGCTGACAGAATTAAGTACCTTTAGGGAGAGAGCACAAGGTTGGAAAAGAGATGAAGAATAGAAAAAATTTGGAAAAACAGGAAATGAAAGGCGCTCCTCCCGGAGTGGAGGTAGAGAGATTTTTTGCAACTTCAAAGAGAAGGCTCAGGGGAATTTGTTTAGAGATTGCGGGCTGTGACTGAAATAATTTTATTTGTTAAAGAAAACTGGAGGAATGTTTTTGGAGGTTTTGCGGTCGGCTGGGACAGGACATTTAATTTTATTAATATTTTTAATTATGTTATTTATGTTAGAAGATTCTGAATTTATATAGCAGTCTTGCTACAGAGTAGACTCATTTTAATCGGTATGTTTAATTAAAAATGATTTTATGCTTGTAAAAAGTAAATTACACATTTTTATTTATTTAAAATAAAGTAGAGAAATATTAATATTATTTGATAAAACTCTGATTACTAATTCCACCATATTCTCGAATAAGTCTTTGGAGTGTTTATGCTCAAACAACATTATTATTACGTTATTGTATTATGTTACATATATTTTCCAATTTTTTAGAGTAATATTAAAGAATCGTTTCTTTCCAGCTATTACATTGTTTAAAGACTGTACAAAATGACCACAGAAATAATGCTACAATAATACACCACCAGACATCAACAAACAATATCGAAACTATACTATCCCAACGTAAAAGCAATACACTTACCGAAAAAAGCCTATCCCCAAAACACCTCCATCCTTCCGTCTTTCATTTCCCCTGCTAAAGCCCTTCGACTGCTTCCTGCCGTCGCACAAAGCTCGACAAATAGAGATCAGCGGCATGCAGCCGCACTGTACCGAGACTCGCCACCCCCGCATACAGCTGCGCATACTCCCGCACAGAGCCGGCAATATCATGAAGCGGCAAATCGTAATTAATACAGCGGCACCGCGCGAATCCAGTGCGCGAGCCTGCGCGGGACTTTGGTATGTTAATGCCCGCGCCCGGCGATGCGTTAATCGAGGCGGGGCGCGTCCTCGAGGCAGGAGAACGCACGGGAGCGCCGTTTATAATATCGCGCCCACGCGCCGGCCCGTTTATGAATAATGCACGCACGCCGGATAGTCGTAATCGATTAGCGTGCTGCCACGCGCTGCTCGCGTTTCGAGTCACGGCTGGTCGAGCCCGGATGCCCGATTTGCCGATGCCAGTGCGTTGTGCGAGGACGGCGGTGGGCTTGTTTGAGATGTTTGGCTTTTCGGGGGCTGCGGTGAGCGCTCGCTGAATAGCCGGGGAAAATTGTTTCGTGGGGAGCTTTTTTGTTGGTTGAGGTTTGTGGTTTTTCGAGGTGACTGACCGGTAGCAAGTTGACTTTGGGTAGACTTAAGAATGAAAAATAATTGGAAAATTCAATGAAAAAAATATTGGAAAATTCAATCGGCTTCATTATGCTTGATAATAAACGTTTAAAAAATCGATATCAGGCAACTTAAAAGTTTGTAAGGTAGAACAGTTGTTAATGCGGCCATCGAGCATGCTATTAACTCTCTTCAAAATATGTTGCTTTCATTCATTCATTTATTTTCCTGCTGTAACAGCCGTCGATTATACTACAGATTTGCCAGAGTGGTAGACTATTTGACAATTTTTCTTTTGAGCAATAAGACTTGCGTAGTTCTCAATTAGAAATATTTAATATTGCTTCCTCATAGAGGAAGCTTTGTAATAGTAAAATTTTGAGTTTCGTTAAATCGCTTTAGAAACATGTTTAGAAGTGTTAGAAGTTCAAAT